>KI915056.1:879778-1031610 GCA_000473445.2 Anopheles farauti | reverse complement strand
GGTCATTACACTGCGACCACCTCCATACAAAAAAAATGTATTGGAACTCCACTATAACCTAAGGTCGCAGTATGGCTGATTGGGCAGCTTTTGTTACGTCTATCAAGTTCGAACCAAGTAATAAATATCATCCACCCATCTGGTAAGGTTTATCTAACATTTAAAACTCCCTTTGTATCGAGTTTATCATTTTGATGCATCCTAATATTTTTTTATGAAAATAAATTCAGAGTTTGTGATCATTTTCTATTAGTTTCAATGGTAATGCGGAAAGATAAAAAAGCTATACATTTTTGAATTGACATCGTGTAGAGTTAATTGTTTTTACTTTTCTTAATTTTTTCCTGTAAATTTTTATTAATTTCTTACGTAAATGTTTACTTCACTGAACAGTAATTTCTTCATATCCGACCGTTTGAACAAAATTTAAACTTGATTTGACAGTTGGCTGCTAACGTTCATTTTTTAATTTTTCTTTTCGCAAAACGTCAAAACTATTTTTGCTTTAGACCTGGATTCTATATTAGATTCTATATATACATATATTATGTTCTATATTATATCTATATGATTTTGGTCAATTTTCTATGTTGTTTTGGGTTTCGAATAATGAACAGTATTGCGTGTTTACATGTTCTCTCCAATACTTGTTGTTTGTTCCTATACTGCAACTTAATAATACCTTTGAAAGAACAAGTTCATACATTCTACAAAGCTACAATAAATTATACACAACAATCAAGATGCAATAATCTTACTGTCCATCACAGATAAGTAAATGATCCTGTTAACACGCAATTAGTTTACGACTCATGAATTTATTTGTTTACGCTCATGAATGCTCATTAATTTATTTGTTCACACTCGTAACAATCCTTTATGTTAAATGCTCGTAATTATGTTAAATGTTAAATTTATTGCATGTTTTTAACATAGATTATCGAATCGCTTATACCGCACGATAACTGGGTGGCTGAATAGTTGGAGTCTTGGTTTGCTTCTCAGTTCCTTGTTGTTTAACAACGCGATCCTGTTTCGCCTGTGCGTACTCCTGTAAGTCACTTATTTTCAAAGAGAAAGAAGGAATATCTCGTCGACGCATGACGCAGCAGTAGTGTCTGTAGGAGGAATTGATTGTTGTTTTAACTCCAGATAATGTAACGTACATGCTAAAGTAAAACCTATAATAAACTTACGTAGTTAATAAGCAGAATCAGTTTAATTGAAGAATGTGTTATAGGGCAACTGTACTGAAATCGATTGCGTTACAGTAGTTTAGCTTAACTGGTCGTAGCAAAGACGATGCCTGGGATGATTATCGAGATGAAATCTAAACTGCTAGGATGCTGATTTGATGAACGATATCAACAAGAAAACAAAACAATCGAAAATGTTAATCTTGCAACGGTGAAATACCCAACGAACCAAAAGAGGTATAAAAAACTATTGCCCGCAGCCTGAATTTCGAACTACGAATTTCCAATCGCTGCCACTGTCATTTGGGGTTCATGGGGCACTCATTTTTGAATTAACGTTCGGTTGAGTGACTTTGAATCGCGAGCGTAGCGAATGAACTTTTGCTTTCGGTAACGAACGTTCCCATTTGTATGGAAAGAAAGGTCCGCGAGGAGTTGCGGATTCGAATCCTTAACGTTTAACGTTTAGATCTAAACGAATCAGCTGCTTGGATGGCAATATTGCTAAAGCACGCATGTTTTAATTTAGATTAACGTTGGGTATGCATGGTAAAATCGATATTGTTTTGATAAACAAGAAGGTGTTGTAGATCAAAACCAATTTTCGGATCTAGACACAACGATTCATGAATAACTAATTAAAATAACTGTAATGCTGTTATTAGACGAGGAAAAATAATGTCAGATGGTTTTGGATATTTTCTGTCAAACGCGATTTGGCAGAAAGTATCCAAAACCATCTGACACTATTTTTCCTCGTCTAATAACAGCATTAGATTAGCATTTCACTGTCCTAATCCGAGAGGTATGGCTGAAAAATCAAATGTCAATTAAATATGTATGCGTTTACATTCGATAAACGTTAGATATTTGACAGTGAATTGTTAAATTACCTTCATTGGTTGATGAGACTCCTCTATTATATGTTTTGTCTATTGCCATCATTGTGTGTATTTTTGTAAACTTCATTTTACTCTAATCATGTTTTAGTTATCTATTAAACTGTCAGTTCGTGTGAATTTGCGAAGCATTTTGTTATGTTTAAAAAGTTTTTTCAATATTTTGCACTTTAACCGTACAATTTAGTAAATTTTACAGAAAAATGTTCGTTATTTTCAGTGGTTTCGAAGAATAGTTATTTATCTGTATTATTTGATGGTCAAATAACGTGTGGTTGACGTAGAATTTTTGGTGACATTTCACCAAAAACATCATCGTCGTGCATGACAGTTGGTACGGTTGGTAGTTTGAGTCGGAAGCAAATGTAGCAGTACAAACAGAACTTCCGCGGAAAAAGATTTCGGTGAAATTCAAGGGAATTCTCTCGTTAGATGGTGTTAGTTCCTATGTGTAGCTGCGTTCAATTTTTCTTCCCTTTTCACGAATAAATTGATACGCATCGATTCCAGGATGCTGTATTTCGAAGATTATCTGGAAAGTAAGTAAAAATGCCGCCCGTGAGAGATCCGGAACGATTTGGCTACTTTGATTCGTAAATGCGAATTCTGATTTTGCTTTTCCCTATTTCAGTGATAGAACCCCTGCCGCAGGAACTTCGCGACCGATTCACCGAGTTGCGTGAAATGGATCTGAGTGTTCAAAGTAAATGGAATAGCACATAAGCATTACCACAAAGCCTTAATCTTGCATACTGTTTTCTCCCTGTTCTGCAGATCATAAGGATGCATTGGACAAGCGTGCCCGAGCGCTGTTTCAGCGGTGTGGCCGTGGTGAAATTTCAACTTCAATGGCCGACAAAGAGTTCGAATCGATCCGCACCAACTACTATCAACTGTTGGAAAATTCGGACGAAAAGATTCAGCTGGCGGCGCAGATGTACGACTTGATGGAGCGCTATTTGCGTCGTCTCGACACCGAGCTGTTCAAATTCAAGAGCGAATTGGAGGCAGACCACAATGGCATCACCGAGGTTCTAGAGAAGCGATCGCTAGAGCTGGACACCAAAACAACCAACGGTGGAATGAATCAGAAGGAAAACCGATTTTACGACTCGCAGAACGCGCACGGTAGCGGTTCCAGTCATGCGCGGTCGTCACGGTCAGCCAGGCGCTACAAGGTGAAGGCAGACAAGCGGCGTAGCAACGTGGCTGCCTCGGTTTCGCTCGGAGCGGTCGAGAAACGGACAGGCGCCGGTTCCTCTACGTCCCGGCATAACTCGGCTGTATGTGTTCCGGCAAATGCATCCCCAGTAGTGGCTGGTGTCGTTCCGGAGGCGGCAACGGTGGCAACGGTAAGTCCTGTTGCCGCTGCCACGGGCGTTCTTGGAACCGTCCCTGGATCTTCGACCGTGGCCAGCAGCTACAATCTGCAGACGTGTGGAGCTGGAAATGCAATTGTTGCTGCTGCCAGTCAGGCGATCGCACAAACGCAACAAATGCAGCAGGGCCGTCGAACGGCAAGCCTGAAAGCCTCATACGAAGCTATCGGTGGGGTGGGTTCCCACGAGTTGCTGCTCAATAGCGAACTGACTGGGGCAACTCATAACGCTTTACAAGCGGTCGAGCGTGAATCGACCGCCTTTTCAATCCAAAGAAAGAACCAAAAGAAAAAGAGCGTTAGTGTGACGCACACTAACGGAAATTACCGTCCGAATCTTACTAACGTGCTTCCCACTGTATCTTCAATGTTGCCATCTTCGTCGTCCAACGTGCAGTCGAGTGGAGCAAACCGGTCAGCAGCTAGCGGTCTCGCACTTCAAGTTTCGACCGACGGCGTAGGAGCTTCCCACCAGCCTCAACAGGCGCAGCACACGCAGCAACAGTTGCAGCCGCAGCCGCAGCCGCAGCCGCTGTCGCTACCGCAGCCGCAGCCACTGTCGCAGCCTCTGCCACAGCTGCAGCCGCAGTCGCTGCCGCAGCCGCAGTCACTGACGCAGCCACAGTCGCTGTCGCAGCCACATTCGCAGTCGCTGCCGCAGCCACAGTCGCAGTCGCTGCCGCAGCCACAGTTGCAGTCGCTGCCGCAGCCAGAGTCGCAGTCGCTGCCGCAGCCACAGTCGCAGTCGCTGCCACAGCCACAGTCGCAGTCGCTGCCGCAGCCACAGTCGCTGCCGCAGCCACAGTCGCTGCCGCAGCCACAGTCGCTGCCGCAGCCGCAGCCGCTGTCACCGTTGCAGTCGCATTCGTTCGTCATTCAACAACAGAGACCATGCCGTATGCCATATTACGCTCCAGTAACTGTGCGTCCACCGAACTATTTCGTATATTCACAACACAGGTCTATAACAGAAACACAAATTTGGGAAATACCTCCGGCACAACCAAAGCAGCAAATTATCCCCGTGCAGCAGGAGCAACCGCAGCAACCGCAGCAACAACTGCAACAAGTGCAGCAATCACAACAGCAAAAACAAGTGCAACACGTGGTGGCGTCGACACACCAGCGGCTTCCCCAACGACCGCTGCAAAGTCGGCAACAGCAGCAACCACAGCTCCTTCCGCACGTGACACAGATGCAAACGGTGCATGGCCATCAACAACTGCTACACTCGCCATCGACGCAGCCGAAGTTTCAGCCGATGCATCAGTTGAAAACTTTACGGAACACGTCCTTTCTGCCACAGGCACAACAAATGCCGCAGCCACTGCACCTGTTGCAGCAGCGCGCCCAGCTGATCCAGCTGCACCAGCAGGTTCTCGATCAGCAGCAGAAGGACAATCAGCAGCAATCGATACAACAGCAGCAATCGATTCAACAACAGCAACTGCAGCTGCATCAGGCGCAAATGCGCCAACGGCAATTACTCCTACAGCAACAGCAGCAGCAGCAGCAGCAGATGCAGCAGCAATCTCCACAACCGATGCAAATGGCACAGCAACAACTGATGCAACAGCAAACAACGCAGCAACAGCAACGGCAGCAGCAGCAGCAGCAGATGCAGCAGCAATCTCCGCAACCGATGCAAATGGCACAGCAACAACTGATGCAACAGCAAACAACGCAGCAACAGCAACAGCAGCAGCAGCCACTGCAGTTGCAGCAGTCCTCCAAGCTGCCACAAGCACTACCACAGGCTCTGCAGCAACAATCATCCTTTTTGACGACTGTCGCCCAACCGGGAGGCAGTGGCTTGGTGAATACTACTTTGCCAGTCGAGACAATGATGATCAATAATCCCAGCACCAGCACCAGCACTATCACCAGCTCCAGTTCCGGGACAGCCATTGCCAGCGGCAGCGGCACAGGTGGCGGAAACAGCGGCAACGTCACGGATCAGGCAGCCGCAGTCCAGGAGCAAGCAGCGGAAGGTGAGTGGCTCGATCCGAACGAACCACGCTACTGTCTGTGCAATCAAGTCTCGTACGGCGACATGGTGGCTTGTGACAATGAAGATGTAAGTACGACGAAACGCGATGCTCGATTCTTTTATCGAAGCTCACTCGGGAGGTTGTGTTTTTATCCAACGAAACCCGTCCGCTTCCATTTCAGTGCCCGTTCGAGTGGTTCCACTATCCTTGCGTCAACATCAGCTCGTCACCGAAAGGCAAATGGTACTGTCCGCAATGCAGCATCTCGATGAAGCGGCGCGCATCGAGAAAGAACTAATTCTTTTCTAACCATCATCTTCATATTACTCTTAAGTCATCTAATCCTTTATGGAAGCAAAGGTCAAAGTCTGTGTAACGATTTAGTTACATATTTTATACGGTCCATAGTGGGTTCCTTCGACTACAAAGTTTTTTGTAGCCAAAAACTCATCCGCTTTGGATGGTGAAATGCAAGGAAGCATTGGTATTTTCTATTGCATGGTATTGGCCCTTTAGGCTGCTTTTTTATTTAAATTATATTTTTGAGGGCGGTCCTTTGGTGCAGCGGTAGAGGCACCGGTCTTTCATTCGACAGGACCGGTACCATGATCCCACTCGGTCGGCAGGCATGACTTCGGTCGCAACGCCAAAGAAAGTGAGACACAGATAGTTTGAAAAAGTGAGAGGGAGAGAGAGAGAGAGAGAGAGAGAGAGAGAGAGAGAGAGAGAGAGAGAGAGAGAGAGAAAGATCTTATATCTACTTTATTTTTCATCCTGTTTCCTAACTTCATAACCAGTTTATATCATATCATATATTTCTATCATATGCGTATTTTCATATTCATTTCATGAATTTATATTCAATTGTAGACTTGTAAAGTCTGCATTTGAGAATTGTTAACGATTTTCATATTTTAATTACACTTTTGTCTTATTATTTTTTAATATTTCTAATTTTTCGCTATGAACAACAGAATAATCGAAATGCTACGATGGATTTTGAAAACACCGGTGTTGAAGATTGCGTATAGCTTTGAACTGAATACTATTTGAATTGAATTATTAGCGTGATACAGAACTGCAATAAAAGAACTTGTTTATAAATACGTCTTTCGAATATTGAATATTTTTTTTACGACGCTGTGGTTTTACCAGGCCGCAGATTTCGATTATGCTTTTGTTCGTGAACTGTATACAAGCAGTCTGCGATTAGCAACGGCTTCGTTGGGGTCCGTCGGTAAAGCCCTATCTTTAGCCCATCGATGCGTGGTAAAACCGTTCTTATGGAAACCATTATCGGATGGTTTACATGTGCCTGTAAGCGGTACCGAACTCCAGCACCAAGTACTGAAAGTAGAGATATACAAGAGATCACAAACCTGCGTCTCGCCGCGTATAGTTCTGCAAGTATTAGAACTGTTTCTAGGTTAGAACAGTCGTTTAGTAATTACACGTGGTGTGGTCCAGTCCAAATCGCCGTATTACATTGCAGCAAGGAGACTGGTGGCTATGGTTAGAAAGTTTAAGTATCTGGATCTGATACACGTGGACCTCGTATTTTTCAACCGTCAACACAGCTTGCCTTGTTAACTTCATAATATTTTAAAAAATTTCCACTTATTTTATTCCAAACGAAACAAAGATACAACTTTTGCATTGGCACAATTTAATGTTGCATCGCATCGCTGACTTGCATCGTCTGGCGTGAGCGGAAGCCAACGACATTTATGTTGCAAGTCTCTGACTGGTGGTATGTGTATAACATTTTTTGTGTATTTCATTTTGCTGCAGGGGTCTAAGAAAATCGTCAATCGTCGGTTTGTTTCAGTCGCCCGCACCCCATTCTTCCAATACAATCGTTCCTAAGGCCTGGCCTTCCGATTCTCTCGCTCTCTGTGTTTTCCCCCAGTTGTGTGCATAGTTCTCTAGTCGGTTCAATTATGCTCGCAAGAAATCAGTCTAGTTCTTCGGGTGGCAGTGGCTCTTAACACGTGCCATGTCATACCCCAGTGATCATGTAATCTGAATGCAAATAATACGATAATAATGTGCATTTTGATTATTGCCTAGATAAACAAGCTTTAAATAAAGTATAGTTTGAAAATATACATGGGTGTTAAACAATTAAATAATAGTATTTTCCCATCTAATCCGCCTTTATATTTCTTATAATTCATATTATTGCATTGCTTTGAAGGAAAAACTAACACATCAATAATTTTATAAATAACGTATTATTTATAGTTATAAAATAAATTTAAAATTATTTGTATGTTAACATTTTTTATCTTATTCGTCCTTCGTCCATCAGACGTTGTGCTCAGCTTATATAAATACGTTTATACTAAACAAGGTGCTAAACAAGGTGTATAAAACTTTAAAAAGACAAAGTCATGTACATTCAAATAATGTTGTTTACATTTCAATAAAGTTTCAAAATGATGAGTATTCAAATGAGGCAACGGAACGTATGGTGTATAATATTCTTGAAATGAAACGTACTTGCACGTGGAGCGTGTTGTGAGCCCCTGAGCTACAATAAGAGCCGAGACTAAGTTGGCAGTGAGACAAAATGATGCAGTCTCGCGCCGCGCCGAAACAGATTGGTACGAAAATTCGGTAGCTATTTGGTAGTCCAACCGTACCCGAGACCAAAAATAATAATAAACGAGTCGAATCCGGTGCTCTCCGTCCCGATGCGAAGGGCCGCTCTCACTCGCAAACTGAACGCCAGACACGCACACCGAAGTCGGCTGCAGCGTGCGTTGCTGTGGTTTATCCCACATAACCCAGTTTGTGATCGGCGTGTGAGCATGGGCCACGCCGCGAACGTCGAAGTAGCTAGCAGAACGACACAGTGCAGAACGATAGCAAGACTTCACGCGTTGTTGAGTGCGGGTGGTGATTAATTAATTGTGTAAGGTTCGGTGGGGTGTTTGTGCTAACGCGTTACCGTCCATCGATCGGTTTAGGGGTATTCGAAGCGATCGATGACTCATGCGATCGGTACCAGTGCGGTCTTCTTGACGGTGGTCCTAGAACCTGAATGGAAGCTCGGATCTCTAGTATCTAGGACTCTCTATCTCCAGGACCGTATTGTGGAAGTGTTTAAAGTCGAAAGTTAAGATCATTTCCGCGTTTATGTAATGTGTGCATGTTGCTGTGTTGTCAAACCAAGGCAACCCAACCCGCTCGGCAGCTGGAAGAACAATGCACACAATCAACGTCGTCTATCAACCAGAACCATCACCACCCACTCCCAAATAGACTACGCGCAAAGCTTGGTCTCAGAAACGACGTCGGATTTTGGGGTCGGTTCGGTTCGTGATGATCCGGAGCAGATGGTGCTCTTGGTACTGTCGTATGTCCAGTGAGTGATGAAATTGCGCACCCTTGTCAACAGTTGTTTGGTGGAATTGGACGCTGAGAACAGATTCGACGAAGATCTTCCCAGGGGCGGAATGGAAGGCAACCGAAGCGGTCTAGGAGTTTAGTCGTCGAGCCATCTGATTGTTTGGAGCAGTTGTCTGGCGAATTGGAACGTCTTACAGATATCAACCCGATCTGGGTTAACCTATGTGTTTAGAAACCAACCTTTGGTCAAGGTTGCTACCTTCAGAAGCGGGAGCTAAAATTTGCTCAAGGCCCTGAACTTGTTTAATTTGCGTGCCGTGATCCACTCCGAGCTGTGAAGTGTTTGGAGTCGACCACTTCCAGGCACCAGCAAGCGGCGCACGATAACATTCAACACGATAGCTTCTCGCCGTCCCTTCCGGGACCTTCCTTGATGCGCTCGCTGGTACATCTTCGCTCTATTTTCTGCTAGATCTGCTACGCAAAACTTACCATATAAACCATTGGATCTGTTATTTTCTTCCTTCTCCTCCTCCTACACCAACTCATCTTCTCGCTCCTCGACGCATCTTTTCTACGCTCATCCCCTACAATTCCCCGTGGAGGAGAATTTTTTCCCCCATTAAAAATAGACTTTTTTCCCTGAGAGTAGTCGCAGCGCACTCCGTGCGTTGTTTTGCGTGCGTGCGAGTGTTACGCATTAGGTGTCGCAGATAGCATTTTGTTTATGGCAATTCGGCCATTTCGATCTGGTTCCTGGAGCTGGTGGCTAGAATATCCACGCACAGTTCGCCGCGCGTCTGTATACGAGCGCGGCCTGTCAGTTCGGTTGAACTTGATTTTGTTCGTTACCTCACTTATTCTCGACAGCAGTTGTGGCGCGATGCGATAAATGTGCGAACCGATTGTGGTCAGTTGAAGATATTGCAGCGCTCAAGCCGCGCGAAGTGAAAGACACAAACATACGTCAGAGACGGCAGACAGAAGGTCCGAAAGACGGCGGCCGGTGCGATGAAGCTGTGGAAATCGAAGAAGGGAGTCGCCACTACCAGCTCCAGCACCAATGGCACGACAACGACAAGTTGCGTGCCCGGCTCGGGCGGTAGCCTGAAGGGAGGCATGCTGGCAAAAACGTGCAAGTTCAGCAGCAGCAGCAGCACCAGCAGCAGCAACAACAACAGTGGCCACAACAGCAGCGCCAGTCACACGACCAGCAGCAGCAACAGCAATGGTCACAGCAGCGGTCTCGACGATAGCAGCGCCGAGACATCCTTCATCAACCAAACGGGCGCCGTACCGTCCAGCGGCGAACCAGCGACTAATGGCGGCGTCGTTTCCGCAATGGTTCAGCACTCAACCGGAAACATGTTTTCGGGTAAGCGTTGACAAATCGAACGCACTTTGTATGACGTCCAGGCGCTGACGGCTTGCGGGTTTGACCTCGCCACACCGTACTTGGTGACGCGGTTCCCTCTTTTCAGCTCAACGCATCCCTTGCTAGCCCCGTTCGGGCATTCATTATGTATTTCCTATTGTTATGCATCTATTTCCTTTCGCTTGGTTTCTGTCGATCATTATACGTTGTCTTGGTTTTATAATCGCGTTTGTTTTGTGCGTTTTCTGCTGGCTTACATTTTTCATTGCCTTTATTGACGAAAGCGATTGATCCAATTTCTTCCGTCTCTCTTCACACCTATTGTGTTATATTTTGCCTGTTTTGAAAGCGATTAGCAGTAGAATTTATGATTATGATTATGCCTAGACATATTTTTTAAGGAAGCTTCCACTCAACAATAAGTAAACATTTAGATATACAACATTGTTATGGCAGCCATTTTTTACATTTCAAGTTGAAATCAAATGAATACTTCTATCTTACCCTTGCAGTTATACGTTCTGGTTTTTTTTACTGAGTAGGTGGTATTTTTAGAACTCAGGTGTAACGCAAAATATAGCGCCCTCTGCCAATACACCTGCCAATACAAGCCCGCCAGTTCAGCTGTAGTAGTGGCATTTAGCTACCAGGTGAGAATAGAGGACTACTACTGCTTGAGCAATGATGCGTACCACAAATCTTCACCGTTGAAATGTCAACAATAGAATTATAATTGTGACAGGTTTGCATCATCAAAGAAATCAAAACAGAGACACAAAACTCGGGATTCAGTAAGGTCGCTTCTCGTGCATTCGAGTCCTGTGCGTCTGCCAACGAGAGGGGCAGTCGTTGTCGTCTCTGCGTAGGTGTTACTACCTACGCGATTTTCGCTTCTGCTACGCTAGTGTATGCGAAGAGTAAACTACTACTAGTGTGATATATGGCAGACCAGTTAATGTCACCCTAGTGTCAGTGATTTGTATGACGGACTCCGTAAAATTTCTCTGATCTTCGATGTGCGGTGGAGATTTTCCACGCATTGAGTTTTGAATACGCCACGTTGGATGCAGCCAGTGATCTATAATACATCTAGCAAGTATTATTTGGAATGATGTTGGTCTTTATAACCCAAGATCTAGATCTAAATCCCACTCGAATCTAAATCGTTCTACGAGTTGTTATGCCAAGGAGCGGTAGACTTAAGAGATAAAATAAATATCTGATCTTTCTACCTTAACGTACCTCGATCGATCAAGTAATTCGGCGAGCTAGAGCCAGGCTGCTGCATGCGAAAGCGGGCAGAAAAATAAAAACAAATACAAATTTATAAAGAAAAATAACAGCAACGCTGAATCACTCGCCCGGCGGCCGAAACGCGGGTGTTTTTGAATTCGATACGGTAGCGGCAAACGCTTAAATTGGGTGGAAGTATTTTTACCCTCGCCAGCTAAGAAATCGGCGTGTGTGTGTATGTGCATGTGTGCCGAGATCAAGGAGATAGAGGAAGCGAACGGTGGTAGTCTCAATTGGTTTCGTACGCTACGGCAGGGTGAGACCGGCAGTCGATGTACCATCGGAACGGATCGATCCTGGCGCCAATTTCACGGAGAGTTTGAAGAATCTTTTAAACCAATGCGCCGTTAGGGGTTTACTGCTAATGCAAGTGATGTTTTGGAATGGGTTGGAAATATAACAGTCGTTTTTGCGTGGAGGTAGGTTAGTTCTGGAACAGCAGTTGGGATTGGAAGATTGGGGTTGCTCCAGAAGGACGACTAGTATACGTCCTGAGATGTTCTTATCCAACACACGGGCAGTGGAATAGACTAACGACTGAAGAAGTCTAAACCTACAATTTGTAACGATTGATTAGATTTAGATTAGATTGAATTTTTGCATAATTTCAGCTGTCTAGATTCACTTGATGGGAGAAAAACTGCTCCGACGTTGTTTTCTTTCTTTATTCTGTTGTGGATTCACTCTACATAATTTAATTGCAATTCATACCACGCTAGATAAGCACTGCTGTTGGGAAAAGATTTCATGTACACGAGCCGTTTAGCAATAAACGCCGCAAGAGCTGCCCATGCATCTGCAAGTATCATGAATTTGTCTGGGTGACTCACCTCCTCCTCCTTTTTTCGTTCGACGGCGGATTGTCGTGCATCTTATCAAGAGCGACATCGTACTGGATGCAGACACGAAGCTGCTCGTGGCTGGAATGTAGGGCTTGGTGCCCGGACCAACGCGTGTGTTGGAATTCGCCGAGCGAATGCTAATCTTGGCACTTTTCCATGCCGCTTGCTGCTGTGGCTCCGTAGAAGGTATGGCGCCACTGTACTAGCCGGTATGTCGGCCATGCTCCACCAGTAGGAAGGCGCCAGTGTGACGGAATGTGTGGTTAGGTTTTTTTTCTGTTCGTTCTCTCCGGGTGGCTATAGCAATATAATCGCACCGGATAAGAGATGAGCTGAGTTGGGTGCAGCGATAAAACCGGCACGGAAAGAGTTGATTTGACGAAAGGATGAGGAGTGATGCGCTTTATTTATTCGTCTAAGTGGATCATTCCGATTTCATATCGATAAAGTCCAACACTCCCAGTGGAGTGCTGCATCCACTGGGGTTGGGAGCTAATAAAGATATTGCTTTATTTGCCATGTGCAAGCTCTTAGTTCTACGATGGGAAGAACGAGTTGCGGATGTGAGACGGCCGAGCGCGTGTAAGAGCATATGGCATCGTTCGACTAGTCGGCGTTCTTCCGCTCTGGAATCTTACGTCGAAGACTGTTCACGCGTGTGACGAACACTGGTTCGTTTCCACTTTCCCATCTTTTTCCCTTTTTTATTGTCGCGTTCGCTACCAAGCTACGCATCGAATGTGGCGTTCGCTGGCAGATGCAGAACGATGCATAATTATAAATAAATGACTGTGCGTTGCAGATTATGTTGCACTGCTACTGACAGCAGCCGCTGCTATGCGGGTCAACGATCCGAAATTAATTACCGATCCGTTGATATACACTTCCGCGCACGGGCCGTAACGTTCGGATGGATGGATGTGTGTTTTCTCTCGCTGCTATCTTTCGTTTTATCGAACAGAAGTGCAACGCAATGGATTCTTTATTTCATTGCGGGTGTGTGCTCTTTCACCCAATGCCATCCACGGACAGCGTTCTGAATGTTTCTTGGTAAATTTTATTATTAAAAGAAGCGCAAATTCTTGCGCTGCTACTGAAAAGCAAACTTGTGATGAAATCTTTGAGCATCTGACTTGTTTTTGTTGGAAAACTCCAAGATGCCTGTAAAGTTGTGCTTTTATATTTTTAAGCGTCTTTTGCCTCTGACACACACTGTAACGTGCCACACTCACGGTGGTTTTAAACATTTCGAAATCATCAAAACCCATCACGCCTCTTGCACAGGATGTTCCTCCCCCCCCCCATTGCCGTTGTTTGATTTGCTGTGGTCGCAAACAGTTGCATCAGGGCAAACATTACCGACCCATTCCATTTCGGCCATACTTCCGTGTCGTTGCAATAAAACGCTACCGCAGAAAAGCAAACATTCGCCACGCGCCGGAGAAAATTCGTTTCCTTAGTGGGAGGTGAAATAGCTGGCGTTTTACCAGCGTGCATTAGCAAGATGCTGCAAAAGCGTTGATATATTATGGATTCGATCAGAATTAAAATATGGCGTATTACGTCCTCAGCTTACCCTCATACACGGCTCGGAATTTATCGGATGGATGCTGGATATATACATTTGATCGTTTGGATACATTTGATTTATGGAGTAATGATTGTGGATGTAATAAAAGAAACTCCTAGATATCTTAATGGTACCATCAACACTTTCTCAGTTTCAATCGAGATCAGAAAGACTATCGAATGGGATTCAATTTCTAGACTTGCTTGGATCCAAGTAAAATGAACCTCTAGTTGATTCAGGTTCTTTTTTGATAGGTATATCTCTGCATGATTGATTTTTCATATATTTCAGGACATTAACACATCCTTTAGCCTTTCTCCCCACCCCCTTGGACGTCGGACCATTCGAAGATTGCGGCTAGCGAGCGGGTTTGCAATTGGCAATAAAGCAATCCTCGATTTGTGTTTCTATTTCCAGCCAGTGACCGCGCGATGAGCCCGGCGCAGTCGGAAGATTCCGGCCTGGCGGCGGATCGTGGCACGACATACGCGACGATCTCGATTCCACGCGACAACGGCCAGATCGGCATCGTGCTAGCGGGTAGGAAATGCGGGCGGTGGTCAATGGCGTGCGGCAAAATAGCGGCTAACGAAGCGGCACCCTTGTTTGATCTTTTGCAGAGCGCGGTGATCTCTCCTTTCCGCCGATGGTGGAGTCGATCAGCGGGCCGGTGGCGGATCTACTAGCACCCGGCGATCGCATCCACCAGGTAGACGGCATATCCACGATCGGCTTGACGAACCAGCACATCTTCAGCATCCTGTGCCACGGCGAGGGCCCGGCCGTCATCGAGATCGAGTATTCGTTCCCGGAGTACAGTGAGTAGTAGCCGTTAAGGTGCGAGATCCACCCAGTCGATTGCAACGCGACTGCCGTACAGTTTCACAGAACAGCCTCTGCGTGACGACCAAAATCGCCCAGATCACGGTGGAGCGGGAGAACGGGTGCCTCGGGCTGACGTTACGCGGTGGCGGCGAGTACCCGCTGGTCGTGACGAACGTGCGCATGAATGGGCCGGTGTTTAAGACGGGCCAAATCAAACCGGGCGATCGGGTGCTGCGCGTCGACAACGTAAGTAATGGCCGGTGGCTGGCGCCAGTGGGCAATGATGCTAACCACGCGTTGTACCTGTGTGCGTCACGCAGATTTCCCTGCTGAACAAGAGCCTGTCCGAGGCCCAGCACATACTGAAGGATGTGCACGTGTCGGGCTACACGAACCTCACGATCGAGTACGACGTGTCCGTCATGCAGACGGTCGAGCTGAGCATGGGCCCGCTGCTGCTGGAGATCGAACGTCCGCTCAACGAGAAGCTCGGCCTCATCCTCAGCAACTACTCCAGCGCGGTCAACCTGAACGACATCTACCACAGCAGCTACAAGCTGAACGAGGTGCAACCGGACGGTATCTTCATAGCGAGCATCCTGCCCGCCAGCATTGCCGATAGGTCAGTCCTGTTGCGCCCTGTTGTACCGCATCTGTATCGTTCCTATCTTTTCCTTGCCAGATGTGGAGCCCTCTCGGTCGGCGATCAGATATTGTCCATCGACGAAAGCGTTGTCGACAGCGGCCTGTGCACACTGGAGGAGGCGACCGCACTGCTGGATGCGAACTGCGTCAAGGGCTACACGCAGCTGCACATACTTCCCGCCCATACGTTCGTCCGACGCCGCGGTACGTATGCGTTGGTGCAGATTACGCCTGCTTCGCGCCTTCTTCGCGCCATCTTCGTTTCCGTCCGTCGCCGTGTCGCGTGAAGTTGACAGATTTTGGGCCGGCGGAACGAGCGCTTGCGAAGCGGTGATTTTAATTAGCGCACATGTGATGATCCCACTCTTCGCCGTTCCGACGCGATACGATACTCCAACAGCTTCCCGTCACCAAACGCCCTGGAGATGGAATGCATAGCTGTCAGCTGTGTGTATGTGTGTTTTTTTGTGTAGCTTCATGTCTATTTTCATCATTGCGTCTTCGCACGAGCTGTACGTTTGCTTTGAAGCGTTTGAAATGGATATGAGCCATACGACGCTGGAGCTAGCCGTTTTCCAGGACCTAACCTCTATCACGAGATCTCCGACCGGAAATGCGTGACTGTGTGAGTGGATGTGAAAGAGAGATGATGACGCTTACAATGCTCCTGCATCTCAGCAGCTTCCTGCCGTTTTTGATTTCATTCGCCTCTGTTCGTCCACTGGGCGACAGGAAGTCGACAGCGAGTGTCATCATATCGCATCCAGAATTTCAACGATCACTTCGCTCGCTTTCTGGTTGACGCGTGTGGACGAACAGTGGCGCAGTTTTACGACCCGTAAACCATCCCATCTCCCATGCAGGGGTAGCGCATTACATAATTACGGCGAAAATGGGCGCGTTAGGAAAATGAAGAGACACATCGAACCGAATCGGCCGGGCTGAGATATAATGACTCCATTTTATGATCCTCCACCGGTCGCTCGTTAAGACGACCGTGGTTCTGGATGTACTCTGGGAGGCTGGCTAGTTGGGTCCCGGCGATCATTACCCGGACCAGGGTCATTTCTGTTTCCAAGCGCCGTACCGATCGAATATTATCTAACGCCGCGGTAGTTTTGCTTCCCCGCTAAGGAACTAAGGAGCCCGGCGCAGGAGGATGGCAAAGGTCCAGTGAGCGCTTAGTTGCACCATCGGCAACGAATGTTCGGTTTTCCTCCCATCCTCTACCCGACGCCCCTATCGGACCCACCGCCAAGAACACTTGAAACCCTCCCCGGGTGGCTAGGGTGATTAAAGGCAGCGTGCAAACGTGACATCCGCGTGTTTATACGCGCCGATCGCTACACGCCCCAGGCCCGTACTCGTTTGACTATATATTGGTATATATTTTTGTTGTTGTTGAGAGCAGCTTACACACACACACACACACACACGCACACACATACATGTGTTAGGCCTCTTACAGAACCTAGAAGAAAAACGCGAAGGGGAACGATATTTTTAGACTCATTATAATTTGTTTTCTTCCGATGGCGTTATACTTGCCGCGCGATCGTCTCGACGCTGCATCATTCTGCTTTTCTAGCTGTTCCGTGTAGCGCGCTCGCTGACAGCGTTGCTGCCGTCGGCAAACGGTTCGCTTCGCTGTCAAACGGGATGGATGTAGGAGGTTAGGGTGTCCGCGCGTTGCGCCGCATCCACAAAGGATGGGCAGAGCCCGCGTTTCGGTGAAGCGGGCAGAGCCGAGGAAGATGGAACCCGGGGACGACATACAGTCACACGTTGACGCATTGCGCCAAAGGGTCCCGCTGGTTGGGTCTTTCGGGATGACAGTGTTTTTTTTTTTGTTTTTGTACCAGAACGGCAGCGGCAGCTCGCTGAAGGTAGGGAAATCCATACGCCGCTGACGCAAGACGGAGGGATCCGTGTGGGAGGACAAACCGCACTCTTTTGGAGTGTCAGCTGCACGGTTAAGGGCCTGCTTAATGTGCTTGAAATGCGTGCGTGTGTGTGAGCGAGCAATGACATCGCCCGCTTTCCTTCCCAAACCCCTGAGCGTCTCGGGCGGGCGAGGCAATAAATTCGGTGTTTTTTTTCCCCCATTGGAAGATCGGCAAGCAGGGGGAGTCATAAAGCTAGACGTGGTGCGTAGCGTTTCTCTACTAATTTTATCTTTTCCGCGGCGTAACTACGGCGGTTGACACGGTTCCATGCGCGTTTTGGGCGCACGCGCGCTGTGAAGGCACATCCCTGTGTACGGGCACGTCCGACTTATGATCTTCGCTCGCATTCGAAAGTTATTAATTATTAGCGATTAATTAGGTGCGCATTGACATTTGCATTAATGGAGGTGAACGGCGTGGGTTAACATGGGTGGGTTTTTTATGCACAGAGCCTGTACTTAAAGCTGGATGATGTACCATGTGCGAGTTACCCTATGGTCAGTATTGTATAACCATCTCCTCGGTATATTCGAAAAAGAAACAGTAAAATCATTCGTACAGTATCAAGTTTTCATCGTTTTCGAAGATATTAACTAAACCATATTTGGTCCTTGCCAAATATTCATCATCAAATTTTGTGCTAAAACTCTATCTTTATACGCACCTTTCAAACGGACGGCAGTTTTACAAAAAAAAAAATTGTACCACAAAATCCATAGATGTTATAAATCTTCTCGCTGCAAATTGATCAAACGAACTATGTCAGCTGAGGTTGAGACCATGTTTATATCAGAGTTTGTTTAGGACCTTTTTGTAACGACGTTGTTGTAACGACGACTTGTACTTACATAGACATTCGGAATCGTTGTGTTCTTCACGTGGCTCAGGCAAAAATCACAACAAAAATAGCTCTAGACTAGGTGTACGTCGGTTCACTCCAGTCTTTCAGCCATTTTTTTAAATTAATAAACTTCATTCTCCTTCCCGTCGGACAGGAATTTCGTGTTCCAGCCCACGGTACGGGTTCAACACGGTCGATTCGCGGAAAAATCTCTCCAGCAGCAAGCACCGACGGCTGGTGCGGAAAAGTTCCCTGCCACAGACGTCCGAAGATGGGCTGCTGCATCCGCCCGTCGGGTTGTGCCGGGCAGAGAAGATCCACCTCATACTCGACTGCTCGCAGGGCTCCGGCATCTGTCTCGGGCCGAAAACGGCTTGCGGCCGCGGTTTCCTAATAGCGCAGATCCTGCCCGATTCCGTCGCCGAACGGTCCGGGTGTCTGCAGAAGGGCGATCGGATCATCGCCATCAACAAGATATGCAACCTGGACGCGAACGCGGTCCGTCAGATATTGGGCGACTTCGGGCCGGTCACGGTGGCGAACCACTACCACAACCAGCCGCAGACGTCGAACTGGGTGGAGCTGGAGATCGAGTTCGATATGGCGGACGCGGTCGTGCCGTCCAGCGGTGTGTTCAACATCAAGCTGCTGAAGCAAAACCGGTGCGGGCTGGGCATCACGGTGAACGGAAACGCGCACGGTTCGTTCATGATCTCGGAGGTGAAGCCGGGCAGTGCAGCCCACCGGACCGGATCGCTACGAGCCGGCGATCTGCTGATGGCGGTCGATAATCGCCCACTCCAGCACTATAACCTGGATCTGCTGCTGAAGGAAAGCAAGAACGAGTTCATCACACTGACGGTCAAGCGCAACTCGTTGCCGGACTTTCTCTTCGACGCACAGCAGAAGTCCAATGGTATCTACGCCACTGCTGGCGAGGACAGCACGTTCGGCTATGGGAATAGGTGAGTTAATGGTGGTTGGATACCCGTTTTGTAGCCCCTTCTTGACGGTATGTTTGTGTTCTCCTCAGATACACCGATGGAACGATACTGAAGCTGCAGAACAATAACGCAGACACCTACCAGCTCGAGGATCAAATTCGCCGTCCCATGTGGTCGAACGCACCTTCATACGATGGTGCCGGTACGAGTCAGGGCACGCTCAAGGCGACCGGGCAAGCAGGTGGTGGCAGTGCGGAACACCTGCCCCTCCCACCAGCACATCTCCTTAGCGTGGATAGCGAAGTTCCACAGTCGGAGGATCGGTACGACGACATCATGCACTACAAAATGGTTTCGATGAATATTAGCAACACAAACTACGTCGGCTTTGCCAGCGGGCCCGTCAGTGTCTCCCCGGACACCGCCCTGGCCTATGGTGGTGAGCCTCCACTACCACCGCAACCGCCGCCGCAGGAAGAATCGCAGTCGCAGCAGCGCACGTTCACCGTGCACCTGGAGCCAAACGGTGGTCCGCTGGGGATAACGCTCGCGGCTAGCGAAGACCTCCAGAAGCCGATCAAGATCAGTGGTCTAACCGAGGGTGGTGTGGCTCACAGTACCGGTCAGCTGCAGATCGGAGATTGTCTACTGGCGGTGAACGGGGAAACCGTCTGCGGTCTGCCACTCACCACCGCCACCAAGCTGCTCCAGAAGTTCGACAATGGCGTCGACCTGCATGTCGCTCGCACGGAACCGATCGGTGATGGTGCGGTTTACGCCAAGGTGCAACGTCGGCCTCGAAGTCCTTCGATAGCGAATGATGCGGCCTCCAGCAACTCGTACGGTGCCGGTTCCCAGTGCAGCTACCGGACGATGCAGGTGACGCTGTTCAAGGATCGTGTCTACGACGACTACGGGTTTTCCGTGTCGGATGGTCTGTACGAGCGTGGTGTCTATATCAACCGCATACGGTCGGGTGGTCCGGCCGATATGGCGGGATTATTGCGGCCGTTTGATCGCATCGTGCAGGTACAGTGCAGGGTTTTCGTCCACTCAGCCGGTCGCTAATGTGCTCCATCTGTTATTTTCTTGCCTTTTCTCAGGTGAATGGAACAAAAACACAGGATTTTGATTGCTGCCTAACAGTGCCGTTGATAGCAGCGGCAGGAGACAAGATTGAGCTGGTCATCCAGCGTTCCCTGTCGGAGTAGGGTGGCAGTGCTGCCGGTGTAGAAGTATCTCAACGACTCCAACATTTACTTAACGCAGGCGGTGCCGCTCATTTCGTACTTTGCGCGCACTGCGTCGATACCTTTCCACTTAACTATGCCTGTTCCATCTAACCCTTTTATTCCTCTCTTTGAAACACTCTCCATTTCCCCCCCTCCGGCAACTCTAACTCTCATTAAACAACACCACACAAATAAAATCGAACATTCAGCTTCCACTAATATGCGACATATTTATTTACTATAACTTCCGCCACGACTAACGTATTAGGGTAAAGTTTATTTTATAACAATTAAAATAAAAAAAAAAACACACATATCGTACACGTTTGTAGTGTGTACGTGCTATTGCGACAATAAATCTTAACCAGAAGGACTAAAAAGCCGGCCGCACACCTTGCGGTGCGTTGTTTTTCTTGGCGCGTTTTGTTGTGACGAGCAGCTAGCAAGGCGCGTACAAAGTGCATTACCGTCGCTCCCGGATGTAGGCGCTGCATCGCAGTAAGTTCTAAGCACTATTGCGCCCCGATTGACGTCACCGTCAATCGCGAGGGGTGTGTTTTCAATGGACGGCAGCTTATCAAACGCAACATCGCGTACCAGTTCGAATGTAAGCAAACCGGACGGATCCATGGTCCAGGAGGAGATCGAACCAGTTGATGGCGTTTATGTTGGGATATGCGTTGTTCGAGAATGGTCCTGAGTTTAGGACACATATTGGACGTAATTATGCGTTTTGATCTGTTGCATTGGACTTTCACCAGAAACGTCACGTCTCATCATATGGCATGCAAAACGTAGAATAATTCGCCCAATTAAAAAGCAATTACCGATTCGTCTGATAGCAAGCGTGCAAGACAACACTCAGAGTTCGGAAGTTACAGTTGGGGATGTGGATAACGACGAAATAACTGTAAAACGTACATCGAAATTGGCCATCTTCTGAGCTAACTGGCTAATTTGACAACTTCATCTTCGGCGTGGTCTATCTTTAATTCTCATCGTTTTTGATAATCACTCTCTGTCTTTTTATAGTGCGTCTTTACGCTGAGCTCACTCACTTTTAATCTCTCCTACGTATACCCAACCGCACGCACACACACACACACACACACACACACACACACATGTAGGCACGCTCGTCGGTTATTTGAGGAGCGAGGGGACTGTCAATTCTCTTCAAATGTTCTTGTACAGAACGGTTGGCGTTCAAAGCTATTTAAATCGCTCTCGTGCACCGACCGATCAGTAGCAGGAATCTTCTCCGCACGAGTGGAGTACGAATCGTGTGAGAAGCTAGCGGGTGAAGCAAATGCGGAAGTGACAACAACAGCTGGCCTGATACCAGTGCGAGCTAATTTGGTATTGAAAGTGCTCTAGTGTTACCGTGGGGCACGTGCCGTGTTCGAATTAGTAGGAACGTAGGAAGAAAAAGGAGCCGGTCTTTCTTTGAACGTCTATAAACCAGCAGCGAGTGACTTCGATCAGTGAATCATAGCAATCAATATAAAGTCAAGCCGCCGGCTAGTAGTGACACCAACGAACCGAACATCGCAGAACGAATTCAAAGCCTTTTTCCGTGTGCGGAATGCGCAGTTGGCAACCTGTCGATCAGTACGTACGCCTTCCCTACACCGCTGGTTCAAAATGTTGAACGGAACGGCCTTGGTTTTCCAAACGATGCTGCTGCTAACGAACAATCTCAACGATTTTGTTCACAACGACACCGCAGAGTTGCCGGCAGGTAGAGTCAACACTCGCAGCGCAGTTTAAAAATCCAGATGCGCAGATAGTTTACTGATTTTGATTCTCTTCCACCGGGCAGCTGATCCGGACAAGGTCGTGTGCTACGGCATCTTCGGCTGCTTTCCCATAACGCCCCCGTGGACGAGCGTGCGACGACCGATCGCTTTGTATCCGGAAGCGCCCGGGAAGATCGACGTACAGTTTGCCGTCTTCAATGGGCAGAACAGGTCCTTTCCAAAGTATCTGAACATCGACGTGCTCGATACGGTGCTCACGGCCGGGATCAATCCCCACGGGACGATATACTTCATCACGCACGGCTTCCTGGAGTCGGGACCGACGAAATGGGTAGGTGTTGAACGAGGATATTGCTTGGCTTGGGTTGCTTTAGCATTACAGCGTCCTTCTCCTTTACGTGCCAGATCGAACAGATGATGAACCTGCTGTTGGACAGGGACCCTGGCGCGACGGTGATTGTGATAGACTGGGGCAAGGGGTCGAATCCTCCCTACAATCAAGCCTGCGCCAACATTCGGCTCGTGGGAATAATCACTGCGCACATCATCCATATGATAAAGGTAGGTAGCTGGTAGGCGAGAGGCTCCGAATATGTTGGAATCGTGTTTTAAATATATCCCTACTCGCTCTCTGCAGGAAGAGCTTCATTTGCCGAACCTCGACAACGTGCACATGATAGGTCATTCGCTTGGGTCCCACCTGTCCGGATACGCGGGATATACGCTGCGGGCCAACTTTAGCCTGCTGCTTGGCCGGATCACCGGACTAGATCCGGCCGAACTCGCGTTCACTGAGACGGACGAGCTGGTCCGGCTGGATCCGAGCGATGCCAAGTTCGTCGATATTGTGCACAGCGACGCGACACCGTTCGTGCCGAAGATCGGGCTCGGCCTGTACGAACCGATCGGTCACGTCGATTTCTACCCCAACGGTGGGTTCAATCAGCCCGGCTGCCAGCGGGAGTTTTGGAAGCAGCCCAACAATCGCTTCGTCTCGAGCATGTTCAGCTTCTTCAGCTGCAGCCACTCCCGCTCGTACATGTATTTCATCGAAAGTATTAGAAACTCGCACATGGTGGTGCCTTGCGGGTCGTACGAGAGCTACAAGGCGGGCGAGTGCTTCGACTGTGGCAGCGCGTCGACCAACGGTCGGTGCATTGAATTCGGGTTGAACAGTGTCGCCGACTATAATCGGCTGGTTGCCCTCGGTAGCATAAACCCATCGCGCTACACGCCGATACAGCTGTTCTTCCGCACGAACCCACACCAACCGTTCCTGACGCAGAACTTCAAGATCACGGTGAAGATTTCCGATGCGCCCATAAGCGTGGCGCACGGACCGGAAATCGGGAAGATTTTTCTGTACCTCAACGGCCTGAGCGACGCGAAGCCCGAGCGGATTTACTTCAACGAACAGCCGGCGTAAGTAAATACGACAGAGAGTAGATCGTTATCGTTGGTGCATTACTTACTAATGGTGCGTTTCATTTGCACAGGTTATTCGAGCCGGGACACAACTATTCCAGCGTCATCACGGGATATGGCAAAGGCAGACCAACGTCTATTAATGTCGGTTGGGAGTATGATACGAACCTGCTGAATCCGTTAACATGGCGCATCCTGTCGGCACCACGAGTGTACATCGATTACGTGAATGTAGAGTCCCTGTCGAAGGACGTGTCGATGCAGCTGTGCCAAACGCCAAACCTACCGGTGACTACCAACGACCTGACTGTCGTATCGGAGGCAAAGTGCAAGCACAAACAGCGTGGTGGTGTGTAGTGCGGTGTAGAAAATACGCTCATTCGTAGAACAGTTTCATTCGCATCAGCTCCATCTCATACTACGTTTAATGTCGTATTATATCCCCATTTATCGATCATCTTGTATCACGCACTCATTGTTTTCGTCCGGCCTTATCAATGCAATGTACTCTAATTTTATATATAGAAATAAATGTATACACAAATGTATAAATATATATCGCCGACATTAATCTAACCGGACTTGTTTGTACCCTGCTTGTCGCGGTGCCTAGTGCGACGCTCAAAGGTAATCAACTACGTGCACGTTGATAAGCCGCACGCCGGCACGGGCAAATGTCAAAATCCGGCATCTGACCTGGTTAGTTGCAAAGTCGGATTCCGGTACGGGTACGAAGGGCAGCTGACAAGTTTTCAGAAACGGCACCTCGAAAGGCGGTGGATGGTGTTTACCGCAATCAGCAACGCGTTTGAACTTTGGTCTTTGCATGCAAGAGGTTCCGTTCTGCCGCTATCAGTGACGTAAATGGCTGCGTTACTAGCGTCCGTGGCCATGTGTCCGCGGCGGATGGCGTTATGGTTTGCGTGTACATGTTCTTGGGAGCACTTGGGAGTCGGTACACGACTTTTGCGAAGGACTCTTGGTGTCTTTGGAGAGTGCGTCAAACGAACATTCATCTCGCTCGCAGCTCGCGGTAGCGTGTGCCGCGACCATTATCAACTGTACCTTGAGTCGTCCGTGAGAGTGACGCACCTGACCCGTCCTGCAAATGACTGCGCGGAAGTAGAAAGATCCGGCATCTACTGCGGTAAACAACGTGTTGCTAAGATTACTAAGTTGCATTAATGTTTTGATGCTTCGTAAACGTTAACTTACTTGTGTTCCGAAAGGTTCTTCATGATAACAACAAATTTTTTTATATGCTAAAAGATCATAGGGATTGAAATACAAACAATAATATATTCAAGGACCTCGAATGCCGGTTCAAACATGTGAGGTAATGTCGACGTTACAACATGATGTCGAAACGATGGACCTACATACATACCGGCAATTGCTCGATTTTTCTAGCTCCACTGCGACTGGCTCACTCCGGGAACGGCACGGTCGCTTGTTTCTAGGACTCGGTGGCTGAATCAACGCTTATCAGCGGTCTTTGTCTCTGAAACGATTCCACGTCCAATCCCGATTTCTGACTTCAGCCGCGACTGAGTGCAAATGGGAATCGGGGATTTATTTTTTTTACGTTCCAGCGCACTCCATTTTGCTGACACAACTAACCGATGCGAACACCGATGCGGGATGTTGCACCCTTCGTCTTTAGTTTCGTAGCCTTTAGAAGTTCAGTTCGATGACGGACATACGTGGGATCGGTACAATTAGACGATTTGCTGTGCAAGTGAAAGACCTGTGCAAGTGAAGAGAGCAGGAAATAGCGCCGCATGGTAGCAACTCGGGCAGCCATCGTCCCACGACACGATCAACCATGGAGTTGTCCAACACTACCGGGTTTCTGCTGCAAACGATGTTGTACATGGTCAATCACGAATATAACAATTCGCTGATCAACCTCATCAACAATCAAACGCTCAGTGCGGAGAGCAACAAGACAAGCGGTAACGTGGTGGCTAAAAAACAGTAAACAAACAACAGATTAACCACATCGTCCAATCAATTTAGGAGAGTTCTCGCTGGCGGAGGACGTAAGATGTTACGGTGTGTACGGGTGTTTCCCGATTACCTATCCTTGGATCGACGAGAAGCGACCGGTCGCGTACCATCCGCAAACCCCGTCCCAGGTTGACGTGCGGTACCCGGTGTTCGTAAAGCCTAACACCGATCATCCGAAGTTTATCGACATCAACGATCCGGCCAGCGTGCGACATCTCGGCATCAATCCAAAGGGGCGCATCTACTTCATCACCCATGGCTACATTGAGTCCGGTGATCGACCGTGGGTACGTTCTGCGACGCGAGAGTATTTAACATTTCGCCCTTCACAACTGTGGCTCACGCTAAGTCATCTAAAACCCCGCAGATTCAGCAGATGGTGAACGCGCTGATAGAGAATGATCCGGACGGTACGGCCAGCTGCGTGGTGATCGACTGGCGAAAGGCATCGAATCCACCGTATACGCAAACTTGTGCCAACATCCGGCTGATAGGGGCGATTACAGCGCACGTGATCTACATGCTCTATGTAGGTAGCCGTACAGATCATCACCGTTACGCTTCCGGCTAAAACCTTATCTTTTGCGGTACTTGCAGGAGGAGCTGAATCTGCCCAACCTCGACAAGGTACACCTCCTGGGTCACTCGCTCGGGTCGCACCTGTGCGGATACGCAGGGTATCACCTGCAGAAGGACTTCGGTCTGAAGTTGGGCCGTATTACGGGACTGGATCCAGCGGAACCGCTCTTCTCCGACACGGACCCGCTGGTGCGACTCGATCGAAGCGACGCCAAGTTCGTGGACATCATCCACTCCGACGGAAGCGAGTGGGTGAGCAAGGGCGGACTCGGCATGTACCAACCGATCGGGCATGTGGATTTCTATCCCAATGGCGGCTACAACCAGCCCGGCTGCAGTGACCCAATGAACAAGTTCATCCGCAAGCACGACGAATCCTTCTTCTGGGGCTTTCAGGAGTTTTTCGGGTGCAATCATTTGCGGTGCCACCAGTTCCTGACCGATAGTATCCTGCACAAGTGTCCGTTCGTGGGCATCGGGTGTGAGTCGTACGCACAGTTTCTGCGTGGCGAATGTTTTGAGTGCGACCGGGACGGGCACTACTGCATCGAGTTCGGGCTGAAGGCGCAGGAGAGCTACACGAGGTTGATCGAGAATGGCATCATCAGGAACCCGAATGCACCGCTTAGTGTGTACATGATCACAGGATCCGATCCACCGTACTGCCGTGAGTATCTAGGTTTCTGGGTACGATCCAAATCGTCTTTTGATTGATGTGGAGGAGTGGCTCTCGTTTGCAGGTTCCCACTACCGCATCACGATGCACGTCTCGGACGACGAGGAGAGCCTCATACACGGTGGCGAGATCGGCAAGATGTCGTTCGAGATGCATGGCGAAGGTGGTGTACGGTCGGGCAAGATGGACTTCTCCAAAGATCCGGTGTACTTCGAGCCGGGCGGCAACTATTCGGCAATTCTGGCCGGTATGCACGTCGGCAAACCGCTCAAGGTTCTGCTCACCTGGGAGTACCGCACCAATCCACTGAATCCACTCACCTGGCGATTGCTGGTCGTGCCGCGCGTGTACGTCCAGCACATCCGCATTCAGCTGATGGAGCTGCGGACGAGTGTGCTAGTTTGTCCACTCAACAGTTTACCCGTACGGGCTGATCAGGAAAATGAGTTCAGAAGTGACTACTGCACGTGACTTTCTTGAGACACGTTTTGCGAAGAGCTCTCCACAACTACCACAATTGAGACGATTAGATCTGTCTGAAACTGACCTTCAACTGACCAGATGTACCACCTGTGAAAATTAGATGTATCCAACATTCAAAAGAAAGAGAGAATAAGATGTATCCAACATTCAAAAGAGGGAGAATTAGATGTATCCAAAATTCAAAAGAGCCACGATATTAGGGAGATATACTAACTAAAATCGTAATTTAAACTAGTTCAACAATGGCGCAAACTACTCTAGCGTATAGCTATGCGAAAAGATTTGATAATTATATGTTTGTACGATAACTTGTAGCGGTATTTTTAATTTCTATTTCGTTAAAAGCAGAGCTTCAGCATCAATAGAATGCTCGAAAGAAGAGTCCCCAATTCACCGACGAAAAACGCTCACTATTAATGTGTAAAGTAATAAAATGCTAACACTCGATGGTGTTGCTGTGGACGATGAGCTCTAAACGAAAGCTTCGGAGTTCGTCGTATTACCTCTTTAAAGCTATGCTTAAGCTTTCTCTCGACAATTTTCTGTTATTTTTCTTACGAAACTTTGTAAAGCTTCCCATTCTTTGTAACACGAACTACAAGCTTTTGCTTGAGAAGATAGAGCTTACGATTTCTGGCATCCACAAAATCTCAAATAACTAGCGGGTGGAAAGAAAATTTGATTATTGTTTGATCTTGATTTCTTTCAAGTGTTAAAAAATCACACATGAAGTTAAAAAACTATTCACACGCAAATAAAACATGCATGTATAAATGAAACTAACTGAATGAACTCTATGTCTGCTGGAGCTGATGCCTTTCAAGAAATAAACAGTCGGCGAGGGAGAGAGGTTAGGTTAGACTTTATTTGCTGGTTTTACTCAGAAATAACATCAGTTTTGTGTTATTTTACGTTGAGGAATCACTCACACAACTCTGCGGATGATTCGTATTCTCTCGTTAGCATTTATCGTAAACCTTCTCCACGGTAGTTTCCTCAGCAGATGGTTGTAGTGTAGCAGCGTGGCACTGTGATATTCTGTATGTATGGTTGTATATGTGTGTGAGTGTTTGTGTTGTGCATGAGTGTCCTTTCGAATCAGTGTATATCGTTGTTGCTGGAGTTGCTAAATGGACTGGTATTACTAGACATCGGATCATCGCTTGAGTTACTTGGTTATTAGTTTGTTTGTTTACTTTACTTGCTTCCGTTACGTTAGAGTTTATAGTTTTAGCGCGCACGAATGCTGGCATGCTGGTTTTGTTCGGGTTGGCACCGATGTTGCATTTTACTAGTTGTACAGCTATCACGATTGGCCCGTTCTATTTGCTAAAGGTGTGTTTGTGTGTGTGTATGTTTTTTTTAAATTTTCGATTTCGTTTTTAGCATCAATCCTCTACATCTTTAGATACTACTACAATTGTACCTACATTTGCTATACTGTCAACGTCAAAACTATATAGTTTGTTTTTTGTTTGTTCTCCATATAAATACTCTCATTGTACAGCTATCTAAAAAGGCTACAAAAGTACGCGCTTCGAATGGCCGTATAATAGAAGAAAAACATCATAATCAGAAACAGCACACTTCACAACAGCAGGGAGAAATGTATAACGTGTGTCTACCTCGTGCCTAACCTTTGGCAGCTAAGCCGCGAGATGAGAAAACGGAAAGTTAGCGCAGTGAGGAGTAGAACTAGGTTTTGCATGTTTTTGTGTTTTTTGTTTTTTACTGAAGAGTGTTTTTTGTGTTAATAATTCACCCGCTAGTGGACACAC
Organism: Anopheles farauti; assembly: GCA_000473445.2. Classification (NCBI taxonomy): domain Eukaryota; kingdom Metazoa; phylum Arthropoda; class Insecta; order Diptera; family Culicidae; genus Anopheles; species Anopheles farauti. The sequence goes on along the minus strand of KI915056.1, from coordinate 1,002,568 downwards.
AACACACACACAAACCCGTACGTTTTAGTTCAGTGGTCGTCGGAAGCATCCCTTTCTGGATCGCTCTCTCTCTCTCTCTCTCTCTCTCTCTCTCTCTCTCTTCGGTAGAAGTACAAAAGATACATCTACACTAAAGTACCATTAACGTATGCCAAGTAGTTAATTTCTCTGTAGATTTTAGCGTTCTTTACACACGGTGCACACCTTCCCAGCGAACGATTCCTGACCGGGTGTCAAACATCGGTTCATCGTCAAACATCTATAAACATACATACTAATACACACACACAGACAGACCGCTGAGAAGAAAAGCTATCGGAAAATCGCAATCGCGCGACCTTCTACATATCCCTAGTGGTTTTGTTGTGTTCGTAGAATTCCGGAGTGCGAATTTTACTTAGGTGCCGCAGACACCTGACGGCGCGTTAGAAACCAACAGTCCATAGGTTCGGGCTTTCCCTTCATCACAACCGGGCCACGGTACACCAGGTTGAACGATGGATCATGATTGACCGGATCGCAAAGCAGCCTGCAATGAGTCAGAAGTAAGGTTACACCGTTAGTGGGACGTCACGATATACGTTGTTTTATCATAGGTTGTGCCGTAACACTCCATCAGCTGCGATATCGAACTCCAACTATGTCCATAGCAGGGACCAGAACTAAAACCATCTTCATCCACAGTCTGGGGCACCTCTGCTCGTAGAAGTCATAGCGATTGGAACATTTCGGCCCACTAGGCCATTTCGTTCATATATAGTCTACTGGATCTTATGTCATATGGAGGTTTGCGTAGAAGAACCTGCTTAAAAGTGGCTATTCGATAATCCACAGAAGGTCACGCATCGAGCATGATGTAAGCGGAACGTTCCATTTTCTAAGCACTTCCTTCATAAGCCACACACACACACACACACACACACACACACACACACACACACACACACACACACACCAGCAGTGTTCAATATAGTCACAATCCTAATGGGACTTTGGACGGAAGCGATTTTGGTTGCGTTTGTTTTATTTACGTCTGGTGAAGCCATAGTGGTGTCTTCTATGTGTTCCTGTTTTAGTTTTTTTTTTGTTCTATCAAGAAGGATTTCTTTTGTTTAGGGAACATCCCACTGTGACAGTAATACAACCTAGCTGAGGTTAGCACTGTGTGTGTGTGTGTTTGCACATTGTTTTCGATGGCTTCGCAGCGTTGTTGGTCGTACGTGGTTCCGTCACCTGGTAGTCCACAATGTTCCAGTCAACGTCTAAGTGCTACACGAACCACAACGCTCGTCTGGTGCGATGGAGTACGTGTTTGATGTATTCTTCGAGGAGTGCTTCAAGAAGATGGAGCGCAGTGGGCTGAAGTCGCGTGCGGGTCGCCGGGACATAATCAGCCACCTGAACTCCGTCATCTCGGGCTGCATACAGGGCCGACAGACGGCCTCGACGCAGCTGGCGGTCGGGTTGGCGGTAACGTCCGCTATCGAGTACCACAACCGGATGAAGGGCGACAACTATGAGGTGTGCATGATGGGCAAATATCACAACGTGCTGTACGTGGCGCTACGCATCAGCTGGGACTGGGGTCTGGAGGATTCCGGCATCGTGCGAAATTTACTAGGTAGTGCGGTGAACAGTCGACGAATGGACATCGCATGTTGTTGGGCATCTGGTGAGTTTCTCTGTGTTTGTGTGTGCTCCACTAGACGAAATCTTTTGCTGCGAGAAGACGTTCGAGCGGCTGTTCCTGGGTGCGCTGTTCGGGTGCAATGCACCACACTTCATTGCCGGCTGGAAGAGCGACTTCAACGACCAGGATGAGAACTTGCGCGCGGTCGTCTTTTTCTTACACCATTCGGCGAAGGCAAGGGCGACCTATCTGACGTACTCGTACGCCTTCCAAAGCCCACGTCAAACGAAGTGAGTTCGATTGGATCGGGTCTTGTCTGCTCTGCGAGTTGAAACGCTTACTTTCTGGTTTCAGATTTATCGACGTTCCGATCGAATCGTGCGGCAAGGCGGCGCCGCTGCGTGTCGCACTGCAGGCATCGGCACCGGACATCGTACTGATACTGCTGCGTCACGGTGCCAACCCATGTCCGGATGATGGAGGCGCGAACCCGGTCCTGAGCCTGCTCGAGAAGCTGGCCGAGTGCGAAAAGCGCTGCTACCCGTTCCAATTAGTGTCCTGTTTGAAGTTGCTGCTGCGCACGATCGTAATGGTGGAGCTACCGTACAAGCCGCACCTGTACGCCGTACGGAAAGACATGTTTCACGGCAAGTACGCCGCCCTGCTCGAGGACGGACTGGTGCCGTACGATCAGGTGTACGGCATACCGACCCTGAAGCACGCGTGCCGTTGCACGATACGTGAGGTACTGCGCGAAAACTTCCAGCTTCCCGGTGGCGTCATTCGCCTGCCGCTACCGCGCAAACTTCAGAAATACATAGATCTGCTCGATTGAAACACTTACTTGTATGTGGTTTCACTAATGTTGATGTGTCCCGGCACGCCTGTCGTCTCCGTGCGGCTCGTCAGGTTGACCGTGTTGCCAAACAGGCAGTAGCGTGGCATCCGGTTGCCGATAACGCCCGTCACGACCTCACCGGAATGTATTCCGATTGTGATTTTCTTGGAATTGGGAAAGTAAACAAAAGGAATTGAGAAATTAATTGTTGGTGATACATGCGAGAGGCTGCGAGATCCAAGGATTTGGTTTTGAATGTCTCAATAAAAAGCGGTCGCAACTGGACGTGTCGTGTCGACTTCTTACCATCGCCTCCGTGCCCATCATGACGTTCTTCGCCATGTCAAGCATATCGAGTGCCAGTCGGGCGATACACTTCGCATGGTTCTCACACTCGTCCGGCAGCCCGGACACGGCCATATACTTATCACCGACCGTTTCCACCTTGTAGATGTTGGAGTTACTCTTCGAGTCGGTCAGCTCGTCGAAGATCGTGTACAGCTCGTTCAGCATCTTGACGATCTTCATCGCACCCTCGGCGTCCGTGTTGGCCGCACAGTACTGCCCGAAGCCGACGATGCCCGAGAACATGAGCGTCACCGAGTCGTAGCGTTTCGGTGCGACCGGCCGCTGATGGCGCAGCTCGTTCGCCACCGTCTTCGGCAGGACGGAGTAGAGCAGGCGGTCCGTTTTTTGCTTTTCGCTCTCCAGATCGCGGTACGTCTGCTGCAGCCGGTCGGTCAGTATCTCCAGGTTGGTGGTGAGCTTGTACTCCGCCTCAAACTTCTCGCTCAGCAGCACCAGATCACGGGAGGCATCGTGCAGCGGTATGTCCGAGATGTGCAGTCCTTTTCTGTGTGAATGCAGAGAGATTGCGCTGGGTTAAGCATGTATCGCACGGAAGCCTTTGCACTTGGTGAACCTACTTGGTCAAATCGTCCAGATTCATTACGCTCGGATAACACTGGAACAGGATCAAATCGGTTCCCGGAATATACATCATTTGCCCCTGGGAAGAATCGTTACGTCAAAAAGGGTAGTTAAAATGAGGCAACGCAGCGAAGTTGTTCTGGGACAAACCTTCAGTCTTAGATATCTCTCGCTCTTGGACATCACGCCCGCCTTCGTCTTCAGGACGTAGATCGTGTTAATATGGGCGAGAATGTTTTCAAAGCTCAGCTGCAGATGGGGTCGAACTGCTTCGAACAGCGCTAGCAGTGGACAGTTTTTCTCATAAATCCTGCAAGTCACACAAGCGAAGTAGAGTAGCTGCACGATTCGCACCGCACCCGGACGATGCACCTACCTCGGTATAACACGTGAAACCGATCGTCCTGCCTGCACGATGTGCATGTTCCGATCGAACATTAGATGAAACGGGAAGATTTTGCAAAACGTCATGGGAGAAATCATTGGTTCTGGAAGGTTAAAAACAAAAAACAAACACACGATAGGAATCACGATCTGAGCACGCGCGCAAGGAACCCGTGAACAGGGTCCGCCTTTACCACCGTACCTTTCGCGACCAGCTGACAGACCGCCTGCTGATCCTTCTCGTCGGAGCGTCGAGTGGGCGTCTTCGGGCCAGATATTTCCGTTATTAGAAACTGAAAGTGGTCCGATCGCTCGACCGGTGGGTTCGGGCACCCGGGCTTGCCGATCGGCTTCTTTCGCTCCTCGCCGGGCGGCTGACGGTTGGCGCTATCACAATTGATATTGGTGTCTTTACTAGCTTTGCTAACCTTGCCATACAGCGGTATACTATTGCTTCCGTTTTGACTACTGCTTATGCTAAGTTTATTGCCATGACTGGACGCCGTGTCGGTAGGTTGCTTGAGCGCGGTCGTGCTCTTGGATGTGGCTAGATCTAGCGTGGGAGGAGTGTGGGAGTGGGAGGTGGTAGTAGTTGGAACATGTACGGTGCAGATACAGGACGTGATGGTTAGGTGCGAGTGAGGGAATGAATAGAACGGTACGAAAGAGATACGCTACGCATTAGTATGTCGTCCGGATGGGGGAAGAGACGATGAAGCGCCATCTAGCGCACGGTACCACGACCGTGGAGTTGAAACCTACTATTAAGTCTATTCGAAAAATAAGATTCACCGTACGTTTTCGAGGCTAAAATTCGCTTGCACAGTCCCAGATTGGCCAGCTCCGGTACCGCCGGATCGTGGGACGTGATAGGAACTGATTTGGTCGGCACTGGGACTGGCGTGGGAGGGTTCGTTGGTGCCACCTCCACCTCTGGGCGCTTGGACTCGACCGCTGCTCCCGCCGGCGGTTCGGCGATCGGGTCGCCCTTGCGGCGTATGATTTTGATCTCGACATCCACGCCGTGCAGCTTGGAGGCAACCGCCTTCACGATCCCGATCACGATGTGCTCCAGCCCGGGCCGCTCGGAGTAGTAGTGCAGCACGAGCTGCCCGTCCGTTTCCGTGCAGCGGAACGATGGAGCCCGCATGCCCGGGTAGAGCGTGCCGAGGTGGTCGTGCAGTGCGTCCAGATTCTGCAGGAAATCGCGCGGCGTCGCACCGAGCACCTGCAATATCTTGTCGTAGCCCGAGTCCTGGCAGAACTCGAAGAACGTTTTACCGAACAGCTCCAATATGTCGCCTGCGGGTATGTCTGCGGAGCGGACAGGAAGTTGCGATCAGTTCGGGGATCTGGGGGGATTTTTAGCATGTGTATAGTGGGAGGAACATTCGCTTACTAAGTATGTCCACCGCAGCCTCTATCAGATTGTACGTTATGTCATCCTCGTAGATCTGCCGCACCAGAAATTGGCCCTCCATGTTTACTTGTGCCTTTTTCCTGGCAAACGGAACGGATTAGGTATATTGTACAGGGCTTATTAGTTCTACGCAAACCGAAATCATTAATCCCTTCCATGCTAGCACACATCTAAACTCTGTATATCCGTAACCAGCGGCATCGCTTAGCATTCTCACTTCACAACCTAAACGCTGTTCGGAATTGCTTCCTAGTACACGTACACACTTCCCGTGCATGTGTCGGTAATAATAAAAGACTACCTAGAACTATGCCGAAGCACAAATTAATGCTCGTTGGCGTTGCTTAATTACGACCATCCGACCCGTAGCTGGACGGAGTCAAATAATGGGCTGTAAATTGATACTAAAAATCACGAACAGCGCTGTGCCGTTGTCACATCCGGTCGGGCGCTCGGGTTACTCGGCAACTCGGGGCAAAGCGTAATTAACAGAGCGAAATCATGTTATAATTGACCGCAAACGGGATGGGTCCTGGGAAGAAAACCAAACCAACCACCCTGGTCTCGCGTGACGCAGCGCATTTGGAAGTAAAGCGGCCATGCTGGCATGCAATCTGTCAGCGGGAGATTGCCCTCGTCCACTAAGTTTTCACCGTTTGGAGGTGGAGGGAGGGAAACACGTAGTTTGCGATGCTTGCGGCTGGATGTTACGAGCCGTGCAAGTCGAAAAACTTCCCTGAATTTAGCCACGGACTCTATGGATGGGTTATAGGAGAGGTTGTTCTTGTGCTGCCAATATCGCATTCTGCCGCTTCTGCGTAGGGTAATGGATACATTTGACGCTTTGCCAAAAAAAAAAGACCATCAACAGAATATCAACCCAAAGCGGACGGATATCAAGGGCGCCGGCTGTCTTCACCGTTCTCGATGGAGCGATGGTACCGAGTTCGTACTGCAGTGCAACAGCCAGCGCTGGGTTGGGCTCTTGCCAAGCATTGCACTTTCCACTCCTGCCGGAGGGTGTACGGTTGATAGGCGTTTTCGAGCATTTGCTTAGCACTCTCGAGCGCAAATCGATAGCCCTGCTCATCTCAGCCATTGCGCGGGCCGCGATACCGAAGACTGACTGCAGGCAAGAAGCGACACAGCCTGGCGTGTACAAATAAAGCCTTAATAACTAGGTCATCAGTGTGGAATCCAATTAACTTTTAATGGCGAAGCTACACCGGCGAGCAGCGAAGCTGTTCGTAAACGATAGCATCAGGTTCAATCACATTATCTTCCACAACTTATCTTCCGAGCCACGTACGCTGCTCGAGCCGAAATCGTCAAGCGGGAGTGTTTTATCTCACTGCAAATCGCGCGGATTTCGGGGAAACTCTTTTATCGCGCATATAAACTTTCGCCCATCAAAAACAAAAAAAAACAACACCCGAGTGTGGAAGCAAAACCAAAAAAAAAATACACTTCAAAATTTTGTTTTCTGCAAGCTACACAATTCAAGTTTCTGAAAGTTTCTTCACTGCAGGTGGGTTTTTTGTTGTTGCTACCTGCCTTGGAACCGAACCTCGGGCAGGTTGATACGAAAAAAAAAACAAAAGTGTTATCTAACTAACGACGGCCTTGCCTAGCCCTAGGTGTGCGTTCACTTACTTTATTTGTTCCCATATATTTAGACCGAAGTTTTTTAAAACTAGTAGCTCCAGCGCGTAGTTCACGAATCCGTACTAGTGCCCGGCGTGAGGCGTCCGTTGAGTCGACGAGCAACGACGGCCAGCGGTAGCAGCAGTGTGAGGCAGAACAGAAAAGACAAACGAGAGGAAGAATAGAACGCACAGTTAAATGTCTGTGTCATCGGTACGATTCGACGTGTGTTGGTGTGCTTCCGAAGAAATGCTGTCAAGCAGCAGGGGTATTGTTGGCCGAGAGTTTAGTGTGGTAGAATGGCAATCGGATTATTAATCGTTCATCGGTGCGTCCGAGAAGGTGTGATAGAAGGAGATGAATCGTTGGGTTGTGTTTGACTGAGCTTACCATTTTGGCTGAGTGTGTGTCTGTGTGTGTGTTGGTACACGTTCTCACTGAACAATTGTGTCGTTGGCTTTCTTTTGGCACACTACCACCACTACCACCGCCACCACCTTCACCTTCACCACTACCACCACCAGCACCGGCACTTCCTCCCACACACTACACGCAACACGCTTGTGAAGTGTCGATTTAACGCCACACGCTGGCGTGGATCATCTACCCGACGGGACGTTGTTTGGAGTAGTTGGTCGGTACCGGGCACGAGTCGGACGCCATCTAATGCGGTGCCTCACGGGATGATGGCGTTACGCTTTAGACGGTCACTTTTAGACGGTGTGCACCTGGTCGGTGCCAATCAATCTAGAGAGGGGATTTATTTTTTTTTTACCACCGTTGTTTGTCGCTTGCACTTGTACTGATCGAACCAGCGCTACCACGCGTCCGTTGCCTGCGGATAGACGGATGCGGTGAGTTAATTTGATTGATCCACCCGTCACGGTGTGCGAGTGTGCGTGTGAGTGTCAGGTGCGCACCCGATACATGGGCGGAAAAAAGGAGGGGAACCTAGTGCGAGGACGTAGCACGCTGGTTTGGAAGCGACCGAGCGCCGAGACGGAGTGCTCCAGCTGATGCGATAAATGGAGCCAGCGCCGTTCTGTACACTTGTTTACATACTGTCTTCAGCGCATTAGTGTCCAGGTGTGCGGAGTCATCGTAACGGCAGCCGCAGCCTATTTCCCGCGCAGCGTGTATCGATTCCCAGCCCATACCTCGCAGAGCAGTACGTTCAGACCCATCGCCTAACTCGTGGCCTTTAAGTGAACACCGGTCGCAGGGACTGCCTTCCTGCGTGCAGGCTCGATCGATCTATCTCTGCACCACAGAAACGGCACACAAACACACATCCAGAATTGCCATTTTGTTCGTGCGTTCGAACAGGGAAGTCATCATGAAGATGTCGGGGTCCGGTTCGTGTGCCATATTGATTGCGATGTCGTACGAAGGTTGATTGGCGGGGCTGCAGTGAGCGAAAGGAAGTGACCTTACCAGAACCTTACCAGGAGGAGGATGAGGTGGCGGAAACACCGTGTTGATCGTTGTCATCGCTTTGGCTCACCCACAGCAAGCGAGATAGGGAGAGAGAGAGGGAGAGGAGGAAAGACCGACAGTGAGAGAAAAGTGCAAGAAAAGGCGAGGGCATCACGCCATCCGATCTTCCCAACGAGGAAGTTGACCCATTTCGTTGCTTTTTTTAATTTCCTTCGAATCGACCCACCGAGTAGGATGATTACCCGTACCCTTCGCCCACTCCCCCCCCTCCCCCCCCGTCATTTGTACAAAATATCTCGAGGTCCTGGCACCTGTAGCGTACCGGAAGTCACGGAGCTCCCATCACGAATGGGGCGTTTCAACAAAAAAAAAAAGAAAAAGAAAAAAGAATCACGTAATAACGAAACGATTAATCTACGCGACACAGGCAACCTACACGACCAAATGGTACAATAGACCGTAGCAAGTCTCGGGAGTTTATGCCACTGTATTAGGTCGTGGGTCGACGGGGACGGTTGTTGATTGCGATACGCTTCGGAGGGCGCTCAGAAGCCTGCTCCTGGGCTAATCTTGGGTTGAGGCGTGTTGTTATCGGCATCTGCCAACTGCTGCCGACATGCGAACGGAACGTCTAAGCGACTTTGAAGTTGAAATCGGTAGCTCGTAGCGGCCAGTTTGCCTGTGCATTTGTTCCACACGTTAGTGTGGAAGATGCATTGCGAATCGTCATAAAAGAAGACTCGAAATGAACGCTGTTACACCAGCTCGTCCATTATGGCACTGTTCACATACACATTAAGTTCGCGCGTTTGGAATGGGGGGAGATCTCTTAATATGTGGTACGTACATGCTCTTTAACGCTTGACATGATTCGATTACTATCTGCCATCTAGACGCGCGTTTCGTCCGGGCTTTGAAACGCTTTGTACGATATTCTGTCCGCACTGTTCCATGGTTTTGTTCTACCGAGTCCACCACGACCGTGCTCTCTTTTCTTCGTCATCATCAATTCATCTCATCCATTTCATGTCCCGCGTGCAGACGGCGGTTCCCTGCTCTTGGCAACTTCCTGGAAAACGACAACCAGATTCCACGTTAAGCGAGCGTTAAACGCTCCCGTCCGTTATCCGTTCGGATCGGTCCCGAAACGGCTTGCTAGAACTCTAGTATGAGAACCTTTAGCGAGCGATGGCAGTAGGGTTGACGTGGAGAGAATGGAAGCAGTGGAAAGTACGACAGAAACGGGACGAAAACGGGACGAAAATCGAAATCGCATGATGTATAATAATGCTTCCCAAACAACAACATCGGCCAGCGCCGTGCTGTTCTCCAGCAGCACGGCTATTCTGAGGGGAGTGCCTTGTGGGGGTGGGAGATTAGGAGATTGCGGAACGGCAGGGCGTTCAGCCACCGACCGGACTACACTACACACAGGCACGGTAGCACAGCACACCAGCACAAAAATCACGCACCAAGCGGTTGTAAGTAGCAGCAACAGAAGCAGCAGCACAAGCAGAAGTAGTACACATACACTCGCGCGCGCGTTACGTCCTATCGGTGTCAGTAGTCAGTGGAGCGTTGGCAACATAGTAAGGTAGCACTGTGCTACCGAGCGCTATCGAAACCGAAGCGTTACGAGGTGCGGATGTTTGGGGAGGCAGGCAGGCACTCAGGCAATCGACGGATCGATTGTGCTTGTGCGCGTCGTCGTTGCTTCCGACCTGTACCGAAGGCTGCTGTGCCCGCTCGCGTTCCGAGTTGTTTGCAATCCCGACCGTGACTGGTGGTCGGTTGGAAAAGTGAACCGTTTTAAGGCTGTTCGGCTTTTCCCGTTTTTCATTTTTCCTGCCAGAGGTGGGTTTTTGTTGCTGTTGCCAGAGACGCTTTTCGCGGCCCGATGTGGCAGGATACGCGTGAAAGCGCTGGTCGTGTTCTTACGGAGAGAAACAGCGAGAGCGGGAGAGTGAGTAAAAAAACGAGAGCGAGCTTTTGCCGAGCGAAGGAAACCCGTGGGAGAGGCGCTGGGCGGGATGGAAAAATTTGTCGATGAAGCGGTTCTTGTCTTTGCTAACACGGTGCAGAGTACTTTCCGTACCCACCGATAGATGGCGTTTCGGATAGTTTTTCAAATGGGACATTTTTAACACACCAAGGATACTCCTGTTGAAATAGATTTGCACAAGGATAACTGTTATACAGGATGTGTGTGTTATTTGTACGTTACGCGTTACGTGCGCATACGCTAGCAATGAAATATTGCAGGACTAACGCAGTCAACTGTTGTAAATTCAACATTTTAGAACAATTATGAATTTAGCCCTAAGAAATGCGGCTGATCGCGTTTAAACCAAACAAATAAGTAAATAGGTAAAAAAATTCTTTGCATTCCGAGTTCTTTTTATGAATAATACTTTTGTCTACAACAAATCCTTAACATAATTCGTGAAAAAACTGTTTTATTATTTTGGTTATTAGTTATGTTTATTTTCGTACAAAACAGCCGAAAGGGAAAAGTTACAAAGCTTAGTCTATTAAAATTATGAAAACTTTTCAATGATCTCTGGCGATAATACACACCACATGCTGTAGATAAAAATAAAACGGAAAGCTCGTTTTGATGTTTTAACTTAAATTGATTAATTCAAGCTCTTCAAAGGTATATAACATCAAAGTAACTGCGATAGCTTCTTTGTAAGTTAAACTGTGTCTTCTGAATGGAGAGAAGGCAAGCTCATCTTAGTTTTTCATACACGAGCTTTTCAAGAACTTAAAAATGGAAGAATTCATGTTCGGCTGAAAAGCTTTTAAATACTAATCCTTTTTTATACATTGTGTTTTTCAATCAACAGGTTCTTTTTTGAGAATTATTTAAGTTATGAAGAACGTCATATTGTTGGATGTGACAAAAAAACTAAAGTTCTTAACATCATTTTTGTTTAAATAGTAGTTTCCGTTTGACCCAAGATTACAAAAATTACTAATTCCATATTAGTAAACTACTAGGCGTCTCCATCGTGGAAAAACGTGTCCTGAGATAGAATTTCAGTACTAGACCAAAATTTAGTATAATTTACTGATTTACTCTCTGTAAAATCTTTACTTTCGTTAGCTGTACTGGGAATCAATGAGAAACAGCAGCGAAGCGTCTCTTTAATCGATAAATCTGTCAGCCTGACAGGATATTTTGGTATTAAAAATGATTAAAACCTATCTATTTGGATATGGTTGAATTTAAAACCTACGAGTACGATTTTATTTCATTCTTTTACAAAGTCACAAAATGAGATAACGTTTCAATCGTATTTAATACATTATTTAAACAGTTTTTCTAGTTATAAGAAAAAGGGACATATTTGATCTTATTAACAATAGAATAAATGTTTAAAAGACAATAGTGATTTTATTAACAATAGAATAAATGTTGGTTTTATTCTCAGCAATTATTACATTTTATTCATGTATGTGATTTATGTATGAGAAATGAAAGCGTAGGAATTATCGAACAAATTTTCACTATCAAACATCAAATTAATCAAATAACCAATAAAAATTAACGACTAGAAAACAAATATGTGACACCATGTGTATGCAAAATTAAAGTGATTGGAATTTTATAATTCATAAATGCAATTATTCGTTGTCATTTTGTTTAAACAATTGTCTGTGCTTTAGAAAACAATCAATTACGCTAATATATGTCTTTTAAAGTGCACATTGCATACATTAATTTTATTTTTTTTCGTTGAAATATGATGTAATTTAAAACAAATATTTTCGTAGCTATTTTTCACGGTAAAATGAGTAATAAGCGAAAATCGAAGTTAACACCCAAACCCAGCCCGCGTTTGCTTATATTTCACGCCTTTGATTTTCGATGTTCTTCAACGTTAAGTTGAACTCAACATTGCGTGCAACGTTGTGTGCTATCGCATGAAAAATAAATTGTTCTTTAATAAAATTCACAAAGGTGGCGATGTGCATCAGCAAGGAGATGCAGTACACTTTCGAAAGTGCTTGGAGAAAAATGTAAGTTTCCAAAGAAAGTGATAATTTTCCAATAAGTTTTCCAATATTTAAGCTATGTCAGAGCTCTAGCTTAAAGTCGAGAAAAGCTAGAGTAAAAGAAGCTACAGCACTGGAAAGCTCTAAGAAAAAGTCGACATTGGCTTTCGGTCGCTCATTGGCTTTTAAATTGATCTGGCAACTTTAAATGCATGGTAGCTTTTTTGAAACCTTAATGAAGCTAAAAATTTACGTAATTTCAATTTAATGAACTTAAAAATCTTTGAAGTAGGCAATTGTTAAAAAAATAGATTGAAAAACAGCCTGCTTCTAAAATCAAATTGTAATCAATGGAAATGAATGAATTATAATAGAAATATATAAATGCTGGTGGAGTGGTGGTAGCTGCGCCGGTATTTTACATACCATCTAGTGAAAGAGAGAAAGAGATAGAGAGAGAGATAGAGAGAGAGAGAGAGAGAGAGAGTGAAATAAAAAGAGCGAGAAGAGAAAGAAAACGAAAAATAATAAATAGAGCTTTGATATCAACATTTCATCATGTTCTAGATGGTTTTTCATTGCGTTTTGTCTCTATTAGGAATTCTGATAGTTCGCTACTTGTATTTGTCGCTTTTTGAAATGTCGTTTGGACTTAGCTGATTTTAAACATATTTATTATTAAAGCTGATTTATAACATATTTATAATAAACCAATTCTCGATATTTTTGGTCCCCGGCCCGATTTATATTCCTTTAAACAACGAATCAATTTGTGAACAACCATGTAAACGGTAATTCAGGGTGCGTTCTTCAGTGTCTCACGCAGAAACAATCGCAAGACAGTTTGTTCGGCAAACAAAATAGAAAAAGAAAATAAACACAGCTCGTCCGTGCGAGCGCTTTCGCTGGACAAACTGGTTATCGATTTTTCCAACCAGGCAGCGGTAAGCCACGGAGCACGGAGTATAACAACATGGTTGACCTCAAAATAGGGCAAATCGGAGTCGTCTTGCGTGCATTAGTCTTTTGGTGACGGTGGCTCATACGGTCGAGTCTAGGTCGGGTTTAATTCGTACGTTTGGGTTCGATTCGCGATTAACACTGAGTGTATAATTTAGTGGGGAAAAATTTTCATTTTTTTGTTTGATTCTAAGGTAGATATAATTAGTACGACCGTGTTGAACACTCATTGACAGACACTACAATGACTCTGCAATAAAAATAACACTACGGTCAGGCGGTTCTTAAAAAAATGGATTGAATAAAATAAAAAATAAATTAAAAAATATAGATAATTATTATCAAAAATAAATACATAAATAAATAACACCCTGTCTATATTTAAAACGTTAGTAAACAATAAAAGCAGCGTGAATAGCGTATGGTGGAAAATTTCATCCAAATTCGTCAACAAATATTCAAATCAGCTCAAATGATATCATTTAATGAACATGCGTTTTATTTGACGATTTTTTTTATTTAGACGGTATTTACGGCTACCTGTAGCCGTATTGTCAGTGCCTATTTGCATTTCCTCCCTGTAAATTGGCCTTATCCCGGGCCTACTCGGTTACATTTATTCGATTATTTGATCTCATTATAAGTATATTTTAGAAATTAATTGCTTTGCATAATGTACATAATTATATTGGGCTTTAGTAAATTTAAATTGGAAATCGATAATACTAAGTTTATAAAAAAATCGAATTTTCCACAGAAAATGAACTCCATTTTTGTGTACTCACCGAAGAATACTCGACTGACGATGTCATCTCTAATATCATTCCTAGCTTTTGACTTGCAATAGTCTTGAGATTATTTTTTATGTTCTTCCCACCGTGGTGCCAACTTTTTTAATTTTATCTTGAAATTATTTCAAGATTAATATTTTAATCTCAGATAAATCCAACTAACTAGCATCGTTTATACAAGCTTTCTTACAAACCCTTAATTAAATATAGAGCCTTCAGTTTACCTAAACATCATATAGAATGAGTCAGATGAGATTGAGGAATCTATAATACAATAACGAAAAGAGCAATGGAAAGTGTACAAATCGAACAAATACGATCTTGTTGATACGGTAAAACACAATTAAAAGGACCAGTTTAGTTCGTTTTCGTTCGTTTGCGTTTATTCTGCAGCTAAGTCACTGTGCGCAAATGTCCAAACGGATTTACCGTAATAGTTGGGTAGCTTTCAAATTTCAGAAAGAAACAGCATTTGGAGGGTTGGAAGACTTAAAATTTAAATTAAATATACTTCGTGTGGTCATGCAACAACAAATTATGTAACACAATCTTCCACTATGAATTTAATGTGTTGTGTGTCTAATCACGCTGATGTTAGTTTGAATGCCAAAAATTCTTACCAAAGCCACGTAAAAGGAATTTTCTTTTCCAACGTATAATGCAATATTTGTAATTACCAGCAGGATTAAAAATTCTGAAGATACTAGTAAGTTCCCTATCTCAATTTTGCTTCCTCATGTAACACACCCCGAGCGTTTGTTAAACAAATAATGAAAAAATGGTAGTGCACATGAAAAAAAAACTGAAAATAAGTAATTCACGTCGTCCCGCTTAAGTATCAGACCGTACTCTCAAACGAGCATCGTTCTGTCGGGCAGGCATCGCTCGTTTTACCACACCAAAGGCCATTTGCGAGGCGCTGCGAAAGCAAACACACGCGGAAACGATGCAAACAGCGTTTGGCGCCGCGTCTTTACAAGACGCGGGAGAACACTCGCTGGGCACTCCCAGTTATTAAAGGCTCCGGGAGCTATTTTGGTCCCTACCTGACCGGGGTGGGGATGGCGGGTGAACTTTTCCACCGGTTGGAAAAGCTGAAACAATCGGAACCGGGCTGAACCCGCCGCTGGTGTCAATTCCGTTTTCGTGCCCATCAGCTTTTCCACGGAACCGTGTCGTGTCGTCGCAAGTTGCGAATGCACGGTTTTAGGCAGGCCGAACCGGGGGTTGCGGGGGAGTACGGGCTGGCAAAGCCTGTGCGGGAATGCGTGCGTGGTAGGAAGGAAAACTACTGTACCACAAGCTATTACTTAGCTCTGGATGGGCGGCTCTTTGTTTGCTTGCTTTACGTTGAGGTGGAGTGGCCTGGAGCCTCCCAGGAGCCTTCTTCTCAAGCCTCTTCCCAAGCCAACTCACCGTCAAGCACTGCTTCGGGAATGAAAAAGCGAAACCGTCTCGGAAAATTATTCTTCTCGCCTCCTTTCTCTCTCTCTCTTTCTCTATCTCTCTCTTTCTCTGCCTTTCGTTCTCCGAATGTGGGCGAAAGATATGCGGCTGACTTCAGCGGAGCAACTCGGATGGGTAATGACGTTCCGTTTGTTCGCAAGTAGTCGTTAGGGCAACAAGAAGTGCGTGTGCAGACAGTGTGTACAGAACATCCGCGACATCCGCAGCGACAGGTTAGGATCGGGGCGTTCAAGATACAGGGACGTCACCCCCGCGTTTCCACCACCATGGGAACCATTCCGTGGGCGTGCCTTATCCGAAACCGTCCACAGCTCGGCCAATCACGCTGCAACGCCGACTCCGCCCTCTTCGTGCAGCACACGGGTCACCATACTAGTGGTACGCTCTCTTTCCGCCCCGCTTCTTATCGCTTTCGCTCTCTCGCTTCATTTCTTGCCACCCCAGCGTTCCAGCACTCCCGCAACGCAGTGCCAAAGAAACGGTCGGGCAAGGACACACGCTTCCGGGGCGAGCCTATCCGTGTGTGCGACGGGGACACGGCTCCCGGGGAGGCTGCTAAAGTGGACTACTCTCCCCACCCACCCACCCACCCACCAGCCCCACCGAGTGTTCGTAGCTCCCTAGAATGGTTCGTGTTTTTGCATCGGAGAATTTATCTTTTTTTTCTCTAGTTTTTGTTTGTAAGGAAACAAACAAAACATCAACTAAATCGTTCGATATAGAGTTGAATATTTATGGCAAACCGAGCGCATCGCCGTTGGCTGCAGTCCGTGCCACATCCGGGCAAACAACATCTATACGAAGCGGAACCTCCGATTGCGATCAAGTTGGACGGATTCTCCGGATGCGGTCTTCCCAATCAAGTCTTGCTGATGTAATTTCGACCCATTCAACTTTACTTTGATGTGCAACAAATATACTGACAGTTGCTGGTTTCCCTCGGAAAAAAAATGCTGGAAGTGTTTTGTGAGCATCTCTCGGACACAAATGTCCTGAAAAAATCTTCTAAAACTCCATACAACGATGTAGACATATTAAATGTCTAGAAGAATCACATAATACTTGTGAATAATATTTCCGACAACGTTTTAGAACCTCTCGAACTGGCGTATTCGCGAAATATGCACCGTATAAGCGCACGTTTAGCTTACTGAGACGAATTTAAGTTTTCTTCCTCTATTTTTTCTACAACAATATTTTTTTCCGAATTTATTGTTTTGCACAGATACAGTCGATAAACAGGAAATGCTGCAACCTTCCAGTATCCGATCCGATCTGTGTCCATAAAAATCGCAGATTTTCGCAGCTCAATTTTAGCACCTTTGTGCAACCTTTAAGCGCGAACCAAACGCACCGGTAGCCGATTAAAGCAGCAAAAACTTGTGTTAAACCTGCCCGAACAGATCTCCTATTAATCCGTTTGCGATGTGTTGACCTACACGTCTAGGTCCAGGCGCTAGGGAGTGGCTTCCGTCCGACGGCAATCGCTCGTCGCCCTCAACTCGCGCCCGATTTGGCCGAAATCCGCTCGCCTCGTTCGGGTGCTTTTCCTGGTTTTAATATCGCAACTTCTTCTCGCAGCGCCGCGCACTCGAGCATCCGCACTCAGCCGCGAGGAACAATGCGTGGCCAGGCCCGCGAGAAACTTCAACAACAGTTGGGCAAGTTGCGCCTTGATGAGTTTTCCAACCAACCGCTGTGTGTCCTTCACGAGGGGATTTTCCTTCAATAACGACACAATCGCTTTTCTTTTCGGTCCGCAAAGCCCGAGGGTTTGCCGCTCGTCTCCTCTCGCTCGCTTTATTACTGCACCGCAAAAGTGAAGAACAAACAAGCCGAACCCGAAAACGATGTAAAGTTGTAAGCCAAAACAGCAAAAAAAAACTCCTCAACAAAACGTAAAAATGGAATATTGCTATTGTTAAATACTCCTGAGCAAATGGAGCTAAAAACGGGAACTTTGTTTTTTGCCCCCGCTCGAGTCTCGAGAACGTTCCCGTGCTTAAGCATGCGGTGTTTGGTGCGTATAATTCAGGGGCTGAAATAAGTGTGAAGGTACGTTTCAGGATCTTATCAGTCCTCGAGAAAAAAAAAACAGAAAAGAAAAGAAGAAAAAGCGCTCGCAGCTCCGTTTCACTGGCTTTGTGTGGGTTTCTTCTGCAGCGCGGGTTAGAATAAATATTAGATAAATATTGAACGTAATTTTTTCCCTCTTATTGTCATTTGCCCCCTAAAGGAGCGTCTTTGATGGAACCCCATTCGATATGCTCACTTAGCGTGGCTCGAACTGGAGGGATCCATTGTGATGCAGACGACAACGGGAAGAACACACATTTTTTTTCGGTTGAATATTTAATTTTGGGCGAATTTTGTTGTTTTCAAGCTCATAAAAATCGTCATAATAAAATTTCGTTTTAGACCGTTCTCTCTCTCTCTCTCTCTCTCTCTCTCTCTCTCTCTATCTCTCTCTCTCTATTGTTACGATCGAAACGGTTCAGCTGACGGTTACAGCTTGTATCCACCGCGTTACCATTTTTCACCTGTCTTTGACTCCCGTCCCAGGGCTTCTGGCTCTTTTCTTTTTGTTATACTTTGCGTCCTCTTAACTACCTGATTTATAGAGTTTTCGGGCTGATTCGGGTTCGGCGCTTAGCAGCGGCACATTCCCGAGGAAAAGGGAAACGGAAAATCGAGCTCCCGCGAGCGCGCTCTCTCTCTCGCTCTCTTTCTCCCTCTCGCGCGCTCTTGATTAATGGCATCAATACTTAATCAAAATTAGAGCGCATTCGCTTTGATCAAATCCTTTTTGCTGCGCCCGCGGAAAGGAACCCGCGGTACGGCTGTAACAAGCGTACGATACGGGCAATAATACAAAGTGATTCGATTTTCCGCGCACCGCCGGCTCCCGCGCATCTAATTCGCGCAGCGGGGTGGAAAAAGCCCCGGTTAACCGCAAGCAGGGAAAAGGGTTTTTTTTTTCTTTTGGTTCTTTTGTTTGCTCGTTGGTTTTTTTTTGCCACGGGTTGTTTTTTCTTATTTGATGTTGATTAAGAGGAGCCCACCCCACTGCCGGCCGGGGCTGGGGGTTTCCGATCTGGGTCTCAAATCAAATCAAATCAAAGCTAAACGGTCTTCCCATCGTACCGCCGCATGGGGCCTGCGATGCGGGCGAAATTGTTTAAATCGAATTATTGTGTTACGGACATCCCTCCCGCCCCAAGCCGGCCATTATAAAACACAAGAAACATCAAACGCAGCAGCAGCAGCAGCAGCAGCAACAGCAGCCTCCCGCGTGCGGCGGAAAATCGCCCAGGCGAAGCCGTACACGGTGGCGCCGTCTACGCGGCCGCCTTTGCCGGAACTCTGAGGGAATGCGATTTTCGGGAAGCATTTTACAGTCAATTTAATGTGGCGCTGGGAGGCCGGGAGACCGGCATGGATGCGTTTGATTTTTCCCAAATCGATTTCGCATGCCGCGAGTGGCGCCCTTCGTGGTTTTGTTTCATGTTTCGTTTCATCTACCGTACCTGGGCGTAATTCGGCTCAAAACGCTAATGAACCGCTTCACGACATAATCGCTGGCTGGTTGGCTGTTTTTGGGCGTGGTAGGTTATGAGGGTGTGGGAGGGGGGGGGGGAGAGAGGGGGAATAGGGATTCGCGGCGTACCCACGACTAATGAGAACCCCCCCTGACCCACCCATCAGCAGCCCTATGCCAGGAATGCTCGAATTGGTTTCGTCGTGTAGCAAACAGCGCGTGAGACAGTGGCCAAATGCTTAAATATATCAAATTCACAATTGCAAACTGGTGGAACCGGAAAAATAAGCATTTAATGGCGAATAGTTTCTCAACACAATCGGTTAAAATAAGTTTTAAAAATCACAGCTAGAATGTTTTGATGAAGATTTTATAACGTAAAAAATACCATATCAAAGTGTCACATGCTCTAGTGATTCACCAATTATTTTTGTTATTTACATTTGATATGCGTTCGACAGAAGATTTGAAGGGAAAGGTTTATAATTTACACAAAAATCAATCAATAAAAGAACTAAAAGGAAAAACTTGGATCGCCATACTTCTAAGTTAATTCTTTTAATAAGTAAATATTATCCCAATATGTGTGACATTTCAAACAACATGTCAAATCAAATCAACAATAAAATGTCAAAAACAATGTCAAAAGAAAACATTTAAAAATTAAATGTCAAAAGTCTTTCACATTATTGACATTCCAATTTTCGGCAGTAAATTTGTTATGACTAATACAAAACAAATTATGTTTTGTTTACATTATTTTTTCATGATAACTATTTGTTAAAAATAATTATTTTCATAATTTACTTCCATAATTATTCCTTAATAATCATTATAATGAGCCTGGTTTGAGGGTTATAAGCGTTGGTATAAATTAAATCCTTTATTTAATTAAACCCAGGAGAAGCTAGAAATTGATTTGCATGTGAGATAATTTGTACAGCACGGTAGCCAACGTGCGCACTGGTGTACGTTTGTCGTAGTGGCAGGATGTATCTCCACCAATCCCCAGCAACGGTGGATTGTCTGTGCGGTGGAAAGTTAGTTAAAATCAAAACGTTTTTCCGCTTTTGATGCGCCCTCGCTCGGCAGTCATCGTTAACGATTGATCCCTATCTACGGCGACCGGCAGCTACGGCGAGACAAACCCCTTTGCACCAGCAAACCGACAGACAGATGTTGCACATTAATTAGCGACGCAGCTTCAGTTCGCAGTTGCAGTGGAAAACCTAACCGGTTTACCGGCCAAATAGACTCAATTGTTCGCGTTTTTTACCTCTTCTTCTTTTTTGTCTTACTCGTTTCATCTTCTGCTCAGTAGCGTGCAAACTGGAACAGGTGGGAGGACCGGGCGAAATGCGTTTCGTTACGCTTATTTCAGCAAGAAGCGGTCTCTTCTCGGTCGGTACGGGAGGGGTTTTACGTCGATAGTTTTGACGCAATTTGGCACCACTCGCCGGACCTGCCGCCCACACCCCACCCCCTGGTGACCCGGGTGACGGAAATGGAATGTATTTTTCCATCGTAAAAGGGATCAAATCTGGGCCGCGCAACCCTCGGGTATTGGTGCCGCATCTGGTCGCGTTCCTTGCGCTTTAACCGCAGCGGCAGCACAACACATCATCCTTGCGTATCCGCGCGGAACGGCTCGGTAATCGTATCCTTTTGCCACCGACAGAATTTTCCCTTTCTTAGTTGCGCGCGGCGGATAGTGAGTGAGTGGTTCGACTGAACCGATTTGTTGGCGAATAGTTGCCGACCGCGTCGGTGCGAGTGAGAGAAAAACAACCGACAGAATATTCAAGGGTGTCGAACTCGATTGCGTAACGGATTGATTGTTACGTGTATGCCAAATTATTGAAATCTTTAACAGTTTTTGGATGATGGTATATGCTTAAATAGAGTTCCAATTATCATATATTTACATGTGGGTTATTTGAGTTTAAAAACAAAACAAATTTGAGAGAATTTAAACTAGTTAGCGATGTCATTGAACATTTGATGCAGAAAATCCCTATCAACTTTTTAAATAATAAAAAAATAACAGCCGAAATTAGAGATGTTTGGTTTTATCTCGATTTGTGTTTTTATCGTAAGGATGGTAAAAAATAAGTTGTAAAAATCAAATTGATTTTTAAGTTTTATAGAACAACATATTTTATCAACTAATTCAAAATAATATATCTCAATAGAAAAACAAAACTTTAGGCTTAAAAATAAATATTTTGTATTGCAAAACATCGAGAATAAATTGTAAAAAAATCAAAAATAAAATTATTTAATAAACAATGTTTCCCTTTTCAATTAGGCTTTTAGAAGCTGAAATAATTTTCTAGATGCTGGATGCAAACAGCCATTTAACAAATTTTATTTTGTCTAAATTACTTAAAGCATATTATTTCGTAATTCAACTACACATGTTTACATAATTGAACTAGGAAATTCGGAAAGGAATAAAAAACAAAAAATTGTTTTTTTTTATATTGATGATTATTGAGAACACAACAATATATTTCATCGAATCTTACTGAAAAAACTGTTAGAGTATTCACATTTTTTATTTAACAATTATTTTTTGTATTAAACAAAGTATGGAAATATACCGAAGAGCCAATCGAAGGGTTTGACACCCATGTTCCCAACGCACTGACGTAACAACCGATAGACGTACCGTACCTTGCGTTGGCTCGCAATTGGCGGGGACAAATTGATAGTCCGCCCGATAAGAGCCAATGGCATCCCACTCGAGGTGAAAGGAAACCTCCCTTTGCGGCAAAGGACACTCACCAGGCCATCCAACAATTGATTCGCTTCCCATCGGCCGGAGTTGAAGCGTGTCCTATCTAAGCAAACTATTTGCGCTCGAATGTGACATTTCCACCGCCCGGAAAGGTGCGAGGGACAGGCGAGGAGCGTTCGCATCCGCCCGCTTTACCCGCACTGTTATCCAGTTTTCGTTCCCCACCACCCTTTTTGCTGTCGAGGGAAAAGATTCACGCCTGTCTGCGCTTTTCCGTGCTAGGAAGCCGAGGAAAACCGAGGGGACATTTTTAGCAGTCCGCATGTACAGCAAACACACATCGAGACGGGCACACTACACCGAAAAACCCACCCACCCACTTAGCAAAGGGCAGGGGGTGGGTGATATGATTCGATAATTGAAAGCAAACTTAAACGAAAGGGAAACGTGAGCGAGCGAACGAGTGATTTTGATATTTATGGGATTTTCCGGAGGTTTTCGTCCTTCCGTGCGCGGGGTTCGGCTTGGCGTGTTGGCCTTGCGAAGGGCGCAAATTGGGATGATGAAGAGCGTGTGCGTGTGCGTGCGCGTGGGCTTCACTCACTCACTCTAGTAAATAACGTTATTTTTTTAACCCATTTCCTTCCCTGCGCCCGGTTTCCCGGTCCGGAGCTTGGGCGGTGGGTGGAAGCGGTGGGGTGGGGTTGTGCGGTTGGACTCGAGCACGACGGTCCCCGATAAGGTTGGACTGATTTGACAAATATTTGACTAATAAAGACGATGATATGGTCGATGATGATAGTTTTTCTCCCTCCGCGCGCGCTCCTCTCGGGAAAAACTCGGGCCGAGGGAGTTTTGACTTTTCGAGGGAATTCTTTTTACCCACTCTTCGAGGCAGTAGCGAGGCGAGGGGACGTATCACGGGTGCTAATGAGGATGTTGATATTGTGTTTGCGGAACTAATCGATAAAAGGATGTTTCAGTTTTCACTCCTTCACACCACGGTGGAACTATTTTCCCTCCCACTGGCGCGCCGGTGTCAATGCACCGTGACGCATCCGGCGGGACGATGCACAAAGGCGGGGAGTGGGCGGAAATAAAAACGGAACGGTCACAAAATAATAAAGAAATAAACATTTTTGAATTACGTTATTTCTTCCCTCCCCTCGCCCTTTGTCCGTTCGTCGCATGGGGTTTTTTGTTTGCGTTTTTAGTACCACTCTATTAAAAGCCACTCTTGCCGTACTCTCCTGATGGCATTTCGATCAATAATCGGCATGTAAATTGAATCAATCCTGGATTAATATTTTTTTACACCCATCCGGTCTTCGTCGGTTGTTGGGAGCCGCAGCAAGGACGATATAAAAAAACAATTTAAAAACTTTATTATTTGGGCTTTAAAATACTGCGGACGCAGGTGCGTTTATAGTTCCCGTGCGAGGCTTTTCGTACGTACTTGGTTTTGATCGCAGCACGCGAAACATGCATTTTGCCGCTTTAATAAGGTTTTGCGTTAATGCCAACAAACGATTACAGTGCCATTAATGCTCCCTTTCAGACGATTTTCATTTCAACAACGTTTCAACAAATGATGTTTTATGGGATTTTTTATATACTGTTTTTAGTATTAAAAATAAATTTTATTGAATTTAATTTTATTACGGCAGACATGATTCGAACAATTCTGGTCGTAAATTTATTTTTAAACATCGAAATACTCACATATAAAAACTTTAGCCCATCAGCTAGATTTTGGGAAATTTCAAGAAATTCGACATGACACTATTGAAATACACACCTGGTAGATGAAAAGGATGACGAATTTTCTAGTCATCACAAGTTTTCTTCATCCAGATCCTCCATAAATCGGATACATGTAAGGATAATGCTTGAGGTACCGTTTAGGTGTCCACAAATGGTTGCTTTCACGTCCAATGATCCTCTACGGAGATGAGCTTTGGGTCATTCATGTTTCCAGGAGGGACAAAAATCCAATCTGAAGAAGCCTATGCATTTTAGAGCAGTACTAACATTACTTGAAATCCGGAAATCTAAAATTCCTTAGTAATTGCTAAATCCTTCAGTATCGAAAAATAAACACGCTTGGAAGAAGATAATTTAAATCCCATTTTACAGTCTTACATAGTCTGCTAATTTGGTCTAAGATTACTTCCTGATGCTTTCAAACTTGCATGTTCTCCACAGAAATGAACCTACCACAAAAGCCATAAAATACGGAACGAAAATTTAAGTGCAAAAGTTCGGATGAACTCACCATAATTTCAACCGGAATGTGAATTAACGATAGATTCCAGAAGTATCGCATGCTGCACGTTTGCCAAGCAAATAGGATGGACTTATATTTTTACAACACACAAAAGGGGGAAGCACTATCAATGCAGCAGCATCATTACCATCGTGATGGGCGCTGCTCATTAAGTAAATTATTTCTGCGAGTCGGCGAGCTAGGAAAGCAGAACCGGACTCTTATCTGTGGACCATCATTAGCCGCACGTCTCGTTAGTGTCGCCCAGGTACGGATTCGCCCTTTTTTTTGGTTTTGGATGATACGATCGATCGTGGACGTACGATATGTGCGCTTTAATTAATATTCCAATTAGCGAAATCGAAGATCGAGACCGATGGTAGTACACGAAGCTACTACGCCGTCGACTAGCAGCAGCACCCGCAAAAGCCAACCGACGTGAACCTGTTCGTGGATGGCACAAGGGGCTTTTTCGGGGGTTGATTGAGCTGTCACGCTACCTATGCCCATGGCGTGCCTTTTCTTCTATCTCCGTGACAGCTGCCATGCAAGAGAACAACGCAAACTGCGCCACGTGCCGAACCCAAAGCCCTGAGGGTGGACGTGGTGGGTGCTGCTTTTCAATTTGTCGCTCCAAATAGTGTTCCGCCGGTACCGGCAATGGGTGCTGTAACCGGAAGCCGACCACCAGCCTATTCCTATCCAATTGCTCGGGAGTCGCGTGCGCACGTGGCCGCTCTAAAGTAAACGATTAGCATTTTCGCCGTCAGAAAGGGAGGCCTGGGCGGGCGGCGGCGGCGGGAACTCAGGAGCGGGGGATGCAACTCTGGCAATGGTGCAAAAATTAATCATAATCGTATTTCTTATCTATTAAGCCCGAAGAAGCCCACGCGTGTTCGGTTCCCTCGTTGCCCGTGCTTCCCTCGCCAGCGAAAAGGGAGTTCGTGAGCCGCGACACGCGTCCGACCGCCTGCCGGCTCTAATAATCAAGTGCTACCATACAAGTTAGCCGACCAAAGGTTTCCGGACGCTTCCCAACGCTCCTATCATCCTGCCAGCCAAACCACGACGGTGCAACAAACAACAAACAGCTCATAAAACTTAATCATCCGCACCGCAGCTTGACACAGGCGGGCCCTCCTTTAGCGCTTTTATGACTCCGGTATGGGTTTATTTTTATTTTTTTTGCCCGCACACTATTTGCCTCCCGTTGGTGCGGCTCCCGGTGCGAGTTAATTACCGTCAACCTACTGATTTTTGTACCGTGCCGATTTTTTCCTTTTAAAACGTCTTCATTAAGAGACGCAATTAGCGCGCTTATCAGAGACGCCGCAACAGGTCCCGCCTCAGATATTCTAGAGAGGAAGGTTCATTTCCCAAACTACAGCGAAGTAAGAGCCAAGTCAAGCTGTGGTTTCCAACAGCCAAGCGTTAACATGCTTAGAAGATGTGCGCTTACGTTATGTTTCTGCGCCGGACGAAAATGTACAAACTCTTTGGGGGAATTTTAATAACTCTAGGCTGAATTCTAACCAAGAGGAGTAGTATGCAAATAGACCTAATCTGTGGTTATGGTAGAGCCATAAAAGGCTCCCATAGGTATGTGTGTGCTATGCGATATCACGGATGCTC
Organism: Anopheles farauti; assembly: GCA_000473445.2. Lineage (NCBI taxonomy): Eukaryota > Metazoa > Arthropoda > Insecta > Diptera > Culicidae > Anopheles > Anopheles farauti. The sequence continues at coordinate 976,889 of KI915056.1, read as the reverse complement.
CGGCGCCATTAAAAAACCGCCCAAAGACGATTGGTGTCCTCTTGATATGCCTAACAACGATTCCTAAAATTATTTTGGTATTAGAAGGTTACTTTTAAATTCTTCAATTTAAAACAAGTTTAAAATAATTGTATCAACTACGTTTCTCATCCACGGTTCTATACGTCTTGAACAAAAAAAGAATTTTCTTAGACAAATCATAGGAGTCTCATATCTACGACTGAGTTGAGTCTACGACTGAGAGTTGTACCACATTGCGTGTGCCGGAAATTCCCCGAACTTCGCTTCCATTATGTCGACGTAATGGATGGATCCTTGCCGGAGCTAACTAACTTCCGGAGCTAATTAATAGACAGTCAACGATTGTATTCTAAACAAAGACTGCTCACTGTCGACGGTATTGTCCGATGAGGTCTTCTGCCGGATCTTTGGAGCATAATTTTGTTGGCCGCCCAAAAGTGTAGTCTGTGAGAGTCCCAGAGTTGAATACTTTACTGCTGGCAAAACATACCTTCATCCATAATTATAACCCTTAATTCTTATCGTTTTACCGAGTTTACTGAGGTGCCAGTTCCTTTCGTCAAGACATGTTTGTTTCCAAAGTTTGTTGACAATCAATTTTTTGCAATCAAAACCCTGTTCTGGATATTCGAACAGAGCATCGAAATCCAAAATATTGTTTACAACTTCTGTGTTTTCGTTCACTCGTTTCTCTCTACATTGATGTCTGAAGTACATCTAATGTTAGCTAGTTTTAGGATGCTTGTAAATAATCATAGTTTTTTTTTTATAACAAAGTAAGATCTTAGAACTACTAGGAAGTTTGTTCAGCACCTAAGATCACCAATCATCTAGGATATTAACGAAAATATTGTGTCTTTATCTTCTTTCTCCTCATACGTTGCTGCAGTACTTGTCGCTCCATTGGTCCAGCTTTTCGGTAAAACAATTTAAGTTATTATTGATGACATATTTTCACTCTCAATGCGATCGCAAATCTATCTAGATCGTGCTCAGTATCTCAGTATTAGTTTTAGTTTTTAGATACCTTCTTTTTATATTGCAGGTAAACTAATCAATATTTTAGAATATTAAACCTTCAGTGTTGGTATATCTTCATCAAATCCAATAATATCAATAAATAAAAATCAATAATTTAAACTCTACTGAACACTCCTCAGCGCACTCACTGCAATAAAAAGAGCAACTTAACGTATCCACTGCAAGAGTCTTTGTTTTTTAGAAAATTATGTTACTTATTACTTTGGTCACGTTAAATATTTGAAGTATCCCAGAGTAGAGTTTGAGAAGACACTCTCTGAAGCATGCGTAGACAACCATGGGTGTCTTTACTGTGTTCTTTTGGAACGAGTTAGAATCGGCAGGCTGAGTTATGACGCAGAATGCGCTGAGGTCATCCTATTGGTTGCTCCAGCATCGTTTAATGCTGCAAAAAGTGATCCAGCTGCTGGACGGAAGTACCACGACTTCTGCTAACCGGCTTGCGGCGCGTAACACCAGTGCAGTTTGTTTCCTTTTAGTGTGTGTGTGTTTGTTTTTTTTGTGTTAACAACAAACACGCACACATACCCGTTCGTCAATTAAGTAATAATCTTCACCAAGGTGGCCACTACCAGTCCCTTGGTGTGCGCTGGGGCGGTGGGTCACCCGCGTTGTCGCCAGCTGCCAACTTCCAGTAGCAGCCAAGCTGCCATCGGCTGCTACGGCGCGGTGTTAAATCCTCTAATTTATCACCTCCGCTTAAGCTAGACTTCCGATTTGGTTGTGGTTGACGTTTGCGTTTTTTGGGTTACTCCTGCTCTCTTTCTATCCGCATTCGAGCTTTGCCTGCTCGCTCTCTCTCTCTCTTTCTCTCTTTTTCTCCCTCTCTCTCCCGCACACGAGATCTCTTTTGCTTGCTCTTCCTGCGAGAGCCTCACAGCTTCCTTTCGGATAGACGTTCGGTTCCAAAAAAAAAGCACGATCGCCGTCCACGACGCTTCTAAAACGCCCTTGCACGGGCCACGGAACCCTTCCCCAGGTTTGGTTCGCGAGCCACCGAACCTAAAGCCGGAACTACTCAACGGCTTCCACGGGCGGCGAGAGGAACGAACCTTCTGTGGCTCGTGATTGTTGATTTATTGCAAAATCGTTTTTTGTTGATTCCCTTTCCCAACCCCAACAGGAAAAAAAGACTCTTCATTTATTTATTTTTTTTTTGTTCGTTTTGCTACACCCCTCCCCGGTGAGCCATTTCCTTCATTTAGTACCTAGCCACATACCGTGCGCAGTGGAATGGAGCATTTCACACACAGCCATGCACCGCAACCGGGAAGAAATCTCGCCCGAACGTGTAAATATTAATAAAGCGCACTGTGACTAGCAGGAACCCGGAAGGACGGAAGAATGGTGTGGAAAATATTTGGAAGTTAAAAAAAAAATGGGAATTTCAAAATGACCCGTAAAATGAACCATCGAGAGAACTAATCGCTTTCGCTTTTATCAAAACAGTGACAAACGATTTTTCGTCACCGTTTGTCCGCCCGCTTTCGTCGCCGACCTCCGCACCGAAATGTGCGTCATTTTTTCCCGATTTTTTTCCCTTTTCTGTACCACCGGTGTTCGGTTGAGCCGTAGCCGCAAGAGAATAAATTCCATTCCATTTCGGTCTGCGCGGGACCCTTTCGGAGGGCAATAATGTAAGATTATGAAAAGGAAGCTCGTGCCCGGGCAGCGCGAAGGAGGTGCGGAGCAAAGGGTCGAAACGCTACGCCTCGGCATCGCAACCCGGCCGGACGGCCCCGAGAGGTCTGCGGGCTGCGGGAGAAAAAGCAAAACGTCAAATAGGAGGAAGCAATAAAAAAAAAAAATCTGTCATAAAACAGTGCCAACCCCAAAAAACTCATCCAAGCCTGAAATGGCCCCGATTTCTCGGTCTCGGTCATTTTCGTGTGACCGATTCGATCCTTCCTGCGGAAGGAAGCAGGCAGCACGGGGTTTGCCGGGGGTTCGATATTTGATTTCTATTTGATTATGATCCCGGACGCATTCCGCTCCTACGCGCCGGTTACGGAGTTCCCACGATCGGTTCCCCTGGGTAGCGTTTGCGAAGATGCGTCGCAACCTGTGTGGCGAACCTGGTGGTGTTGATACGCTCCGGGTGCCTCCTTTCATCTGTGCCGGAACGCAGCGAACATTAGCGAGTCTAATTTAGATTTTACGCCACCTTTTTTCTGAAACGCTTTTTACGGGCGACAAAAGGGTCAATCCGTGTGTTCTGCGGTCGCTGAAAAGGGTGACAGGACCGTTTCTGCAACAGTTTAGAACGTTGAAGAACCTCGCAAGTCCTGAGGAAGTTGAGCAGGAAGACACAACTCAACGTATTGCTCAGGAAAAGTAATAGAAGAATAAAAAAAACGGTTTTAATACCGATAGAAATTATATTTAGTCAGAAAATCAAGCAATCATCACAGGTTCTAGCGTTTTCAAAACATTGAAATAACTCCTCTAGATTTGTCCGATGCAAATGGAGCTATTCACCGTTTTCAAACATTGTAGCATTCACACGAGTACAGATCCAGGAGTTGCAAAATCATATAAATTCCAGCTATTGAATCAAGGAATTGTCTAAAGGAACACATCCAGAACTTAAAGATATACATAGCTTGGGAAGTCCGGTAGGTGTTTGAAGTTTGTCCAACAACTTGCAAGATATCTTGGATGTATCGCTTGCAATATCTTGGATGTATCGCTCCAGAAGCAACATATTTGCATCAGTAACTTAGCTCTATAAGCCTCCAGTATTTTTGAGAGCAGCAGACTTTAGAAGACACCCTTGTGAAGCTTCCAAAATCCTTATCAAACGTCTCATCGAGCATTATTGACCTAGTAACGCCTCCAAACGCATCGTCTCTTCATCTCACCTGACACATCTTCAGCGACCGTCGTTCTGAAGGAAAAACAAAAGCAAATGCATCATCACCAACCTACCGGAAGGGCCAAACCGCTGGCGGCTGTGGGTTGTTTGTGTGGCCAAATCAATTCGTCGCCGTTGTCGTCCCGGGATGTTGAGAAGAAACGTCGGTCCGGTCGACGGTCTGGATGACATCACTGAGCTGAACGGGGCCGGTGGCGGGGTGGCACTATCAGAACAATTTTCGTCCACCGGCGGGGACCGGCGTGTTTCGCTCGTGCGGCTTCGCAGATAGAGCTGCATTCCGTCCCTTCCTCGGTCTCGCACGCCGCGCCCCCCCCACGTGCCCATCATCATATTCACCCGCTCACCCAATAACAATAAATAAACAAATGCTTTTTTTATGGAAATTTTAAAAGTCGATAAAAGCTCCTTCCAGCGCCTTGGCCGGGCGGCGGTGTTCGAAATTGACGAGTCGAGTGTCCGTCGCCTGCTTCCACTCCTCCGCCCCCTCCTTCCCCTCCCCCACTCACCCCTCGGGGCACCGTTTTTCTTTCGCGCTTAGTCAACCGCAGCACGCCCTACCCTTCGGGCGAGGGAAACCACTCAGAAACCACTCTAACTGCCACCTGAGATAAACACCGAAGCGAGGCAGCAAAGTGAAGCCGGGAGTTCGGTATATTTTCGGTGTGTCGGGCAGCATTTTTGCACGTTTTTCTGCAGCACGTTCGTTCAGCTGGCTTGGGTGGCTGGCGATGGTGTATGTGTGCAAGCATTAGCTGGTGGCTCGAGGAACAGCTAGAATAAATAAATTCACATTAACCGTGCACATGGATTTAATGTTTTTTTTGTTTTTTTTTGGTTTTTGTGTGCGTGTGTCTTTCATTCCATCATATCCAGCCCGTGCGTATCCTCCCGTGATCCTCTGCCGCAATCTCCAAACACCTTTTTGGCACGGGCGGACCAGATCCCGTTCCCCGATCGCTACCACCGACTTCCCCTCACCTTAAAATAAAAGAAAAAAACAAAATCGAAGGATTGCCGCGACCTGGTCGGATGGCGACATCTCCCGTATCGGGCGACAGTTCGCGGCACGAGCTCCATAATTGTGGTTGAATAATTTTGAATTTTAGCGATAACGACGACACGACACTAAAAAAACAAAAAAAAAACACACAAACACACCGACTAGGCGAACCATCACTCCGGGAGTCGGTATTCGGATGCCCAAAAGGCAGCTGATAACGCGGACGGACCACCGCAACACGAACCGATTGAGGCAAGCGAAACGCGCGGGATGGATTGACGCAAAGCACAACGATAATGACGGAGTGCCGGAGTGAGGGAGGCAGCTGAATGGGCCGAGGCAGCTGAATCAAGCAAAACGCACCAGACGGAAATCGCAACAGCGAGATGGAGCGAAACCAGAAAACAAATCATCAAATCAATAAAAAAATTCGACTAAACGATTAAGCGAAGAAGAGAGCGAGAAGGAGGTGGAGGAGGCCGTACATCACGTGAGTGGGTGGGTGGGGGGAGTGGGGGAGTGAGAGACAGATAAAGCAAAAATGACACACAGGGGGCACAACGACCCGAGTTTCTCTTTTCCTCCCCGTCATTCGGATGCTTCGGAATTGCCTTCCAGACAGGGTTGTCAAAGTGGTGTCAGTTTGAAAAAAAAAACAATATCAACAAAAGGTTTTTGTTTTTGGTATCACTTTGTTTTGTTGCTGTTTAAAATATGTTTAATATAAAAGAGGAAAGTAAAGGATAAGTAGAAGCATTCTGTTTTTCCAATGCTTCCGCTGGCACCTTCGTTGTTGTTGCATGTTGTGTTCATTATTTGTGATATTATTGCCGTTTTCCAAAGATATTCCCGCCATCCTGCATCCAAATTTGCTGATCATTTTCAAATTCATTTTTCATACGCCCAGGATCATTTGTGTACGTGTATATGATACGCTCTATCGTTGAAAAAAAACAGCACCAATCGGAGTTGTTCGGTTTTTAAAAACTATATTCTCAATTTATTCCATTCCAATTTTACAGCAATTTATCCCTCGTTCATACCTTTTTCGCACTCGCTGTGTATGCAATGCGCTGCCGCGCGATACGCCCACCATTCCAGATACTTAATTTAAACGTGTCGGTGTGTTTTGTTTGTATTATTACTTTTATTTCGTGTTTACTTTGCTCATGTAACTTGTTCAGCGTTCACACTCACCCACCGCCTGCTCTAGCGCTCGCTTCAACATATACGTTCGTTCGCGCTGTCCCCTCGTTTCTGTTATTTTCCATTGCCACTTTCACACCATTATCGCATTCACACTGCTCTCATTCACGCAAATATGGAAAAAAACGGGGAAAATATTGTACCTAGTGCTAGAGAGATTTCCTTTTTTTTTCTTGTTGTATAATTTGTTTTATACTTCTGACGTATGTCTGGGTGTGTGTCTGTGAGTGTGTCTGTGGGTTTCGTTTTTATATCTTTTGCATTTGCTCGTTGCATACGACTCGGTTCGATTTGCGATTTCGCGGACTGTAACCCCATCCGTGCTGTTTGTTTTCCTGCTCCCCGAGGGAGCGCCGATACACGTCGCTTCGACACCTCTGGCCGCAGCGCTACCTTACGTCCTAATCCGAACTTAAATAATATACGATATACAGCTTTTTTTAAAATATTTAGTTTTTCAATTTAAAAATTATGTATATATGTTTATATTTATGTACTACCTAGAACCGCGATTGAGAGTTGTTCTGTTATTCGTGTTTGTGTGTATGTGGTTTTTTTTCCTCTTCTTCTTCTTGTAGCTGTTCTCTTCGAATGTACGTGCGCGTACAGAGCGCGCAGGTAGTTTCGTGTCGCTGCGCATTACGCTAATCTGCCCTTGCTGGCCCCTTCCCGTAAGCCTTTGCCATCTAGAGCGAATCGAGACAAAACAAGGGATTCGAAACGAGGATCCAATCGGCTCGCTCCACTCGGCCGATGCAGCTATTTGGGTTGCGGGAGCGTTGCATATCGATGGTCGCCTTTACGGACGGCATTAAAGCCGTGCCCCTGCCGCCCATCGACTCAAAGCGACGGGAAACGAACTAAATTGCACTGTTTCGCTCTAGGGTGGCAAGCGCCACCGGCACCACCTCCCCAAACACTCATTCGCATGCACGCATTCGGCAAAACTTTCGGGACCATCAGGAGGGGGGATTGTATTAAGTAGCAAAATTTAAAACTAAAAAAAAACAATCATTCTATACACATTGAGTTCGCCATGCCTGGCCGCACTAGAGCCCGACCAAGGAAACGGTATCGGAATAAAAAGAGGGGGGAAGGGGAGGTGGAAGTGGGGGGGGGGAGTTTGGGCACTGGCACCGGCCTTGAAATCGCTTGCAGGTGGCCACCGTCACCGGGCCACGAGGAGATCAGCAGAAGCACAACAACGGTGCAAATAGTTGAGCGGATCGAAAACAGAAAACAAAAAACCGTTCCAGAACCGACCAGGAAAATACTGATATGAGCTATTTGATATACCATTTGTCTACTACGTTCCGCCCGCTCGCCTTCCGCCAGCAGCCTCGGACGCAAGCCTCGGGACAAGTCTGCTCTTGCTCCGGGTTCGCAAAAAAAAACGGCTCGTTCCGGCTTAGCTTCCTGCTCGACGCCATTGCCGCGAGACGCGGACGCCATTGTCGGAGCGGATCCGGAAAGATCCTTGCACGTGGACCGTCCCGGGGCATTGCCGGTCGCCGAAGCTGCTTCGGATTTTGTTTCGTTTGTTTTGTTGTTTGTTTTTTTTCTCCTTACGTTTTGTTTTGTTTTGTTCTCGTTTTGATATGATGCTGCTCTGCGTGATTTTTTGTCGCGTATCTGTCAGTTCACACCAGCGCGTCGCCGCCACTTACGCTTACACCATGTTGACGTACTTGTCCTGCGGGTTCATGTAGTCGAGCCCGTTCGGGCTGAAGGTCTGCGTGCCCATCGGGCCCGCCAGCGCGGACGTCGACGCCAGCCCGAAGTTGGCGGACGTGGTGTAGCCGGTGTGGCCCATGTTGTAGTTGCCCTGGTTCTGGTTCTGGAAGTAGTCCATCTGGCTGTAGTAGGACGGTGTGTTGTAGTTGTTGGGGTACTGCTGGTACTGGTTGTGCCAGAAGTTGTACGTCTCGTGGTTCGGCACGTACGACAGCGGATTGTGGGACGTTTGGGGCGTGATCGGGGGCGACGGTGTCGTCATGATGGAGGAGTTCGACCCGAGCGGCGTCAGGTTGCCGGCGGACGGTCCATTGCCGAGCCCACCGTTACCGCCGCCGCCGCCGCCGCCGCCGCCACCCACCCCACCGACACCACCGACACCACCGACACCACCGACACCGCCCACACCACCCACACCACCAACGCCCCCAACGCCTCCGACCGAACTGAGCGACTGCCCTAGCCGGGAGTTGATGTTGACGTAGGCGGAGGCGGTCGAATGGTGCGCAAGGTTCAGCTCCGAGTCCTTCAGCAGGTCGTACCCGGTCGTCGGCTTCATGCCCGGGCCGGTCTCGTTGCCACCGCCGCCACCAGCCCCACCACCACCCGCCCCGTGGTGGTACGATGAGGGTTGCTCCTTCTTGCAGATCACGTTGATCGGCGGGCTGACGGAGGTCGACGGTGTGATCGGCAGTATCGGGGACGCGTTGCTGTGGCCCAACCCGAGCGGCCCATTGTGGCTCGGTCCGGCCGGGTTCGACTGATTGCCGCCACCATTGCCGCCGCCCGTGCCTGGCCCACTGCCGCCGGCGTTGTGGCTGTTGCTGCTGCTGTTCATCGGCGTGTGCTTGATCGTCGGTTTGTTGTTCGCGTTCACTATCGAGCTCTTGGTGCCGTTGCCACCGCCGGACGTACCGGACGCGTTCGCACCCGACGGCCCATTGCTGCCGGACTGGCCGGAGCCGCGGGCTGACCCACTCGAACCGCCGGACGATTTGCTGCTGTTGAGATTGGACGAGGACTGATGCTGGAGCTGCTGCCGGCATTTGGCACGTCGATTCTTGAACCATACCTGCTCATCGGAGAGTCGGAGTGAGAGAGAAAATAAAAGAAACAAATATTAGCAAGCTTGCCTACGGAGATATCCCAAACGTTACAAATAATAAAAGAGCTGAAAACTATTTTTTTAATGTATGTTTTAGAAGTTCCTACTCTTGGTGAAAGTTTCTTGAGTTCTTGTGAATTTTGTGTCCAGACAAACAGCTCTCTTGCACTTTGATACAAGCCTTAGTCCTCTAATTCCAACTACGTCAAGTTTGTAAGGCACCAAAGGCACTCAGATCGGGTTTTTTTGGACGTAAGAGCTCTCTAGGAGCATTACCGACGGAGGAATGTCTTCCTTTATTTAGAGACTTCTTACATACATTGAATCCTCAGTCCTCAATCTTCGGTATGTTTTTAAGGCACCAAAGGCACTCAGAACAGGTTGTCTTGGACTCTCTTGGAAAATTAGCGACGGAGGAATATCTTCCTTTATTTAAAAACTTCCTACATACGCAGAATCCTCAGAACTAAGGCACCAAAGGCGCTCAGAACTCAAACTCGGAACGTCGCATTCTTTTCCAACACATAAGAACTGCCTTGGTGCATCACCGACGGAGGAATGTCTTTCTTTATTTTGAAATTTCTCCGTCTGAACGAAGTTTTCCGTGCAGGATAATAAAGGTCTCATGTTGTACTTCAGTTTTTCTTCAAAATCCGTCGCCACAAGTTATGAACTATTGAAGTTATTGGTTTAAAACTTTAGATCCTATCTTGGGTTATTCTTAGTAGTTCTAGTGTGCAGTAGTCTTAGATCATTTCTGCTTTTTCAGAGAAGTTCATCTCATTCTGAACGTCCCGGACAAAAATGTACTATGTACACAAAGAACTCAAATACACTCATTGTACTAATTTCCCTGTCCTCAAGGGAAACTCCCGCTGTGCAAGCCCCTTTTTCCCTGCTCGATGCTCATTCAGCAAGATAATGACTGCCGTAATCACTGCGCACCAACCGCTCCCCACCCACAAGGCACCCTTAATAGCCGGCACGAATGGGAATGGGTCGCAAGCAAATTACTCTCGCTCTGCGAGTGGCCCTTCCCCTAGGGAGCGTTCCCAGGAGGGCCGTGGGTTGGAAATCAATTTTCGGCATACACCGCACCAGCCCAGTGTATCACGTTTCAAGATGCGTACCGAAACCGAGGGACATCTCTCCCGCGGGAAATAGCGTTACGGCGAGCGTTACGGAGCGGAAAATTGCTCCTGCTGCGAAGATTCCGGCCAAGAACATGCCCGGAATCAAAACAAACATCGCCGCAACAAACGGTCCTCAGCATTGTATCGCGTTGCGGGTCTCTGTCGAGGCTGGGCGTTTGCTCAGGCTGACCCTCGGACCCCGTGCGGCTGCCAAAGCCGCAAACGAATCGGCAGTGAATTGGCAGTAGCAACCGTCCCGGAAGCAAACCGATCGGTCGGCATGATCGATGACAGGCGCGAGATGAAGCTGTCACACGGTTTGTTTGGTTAGGCAGCGCACGAGGGAGTGTCCTTTTCCGGGCGCCTCTACCGTCCGTTCCGAGCGCAATGCAAATAGCGCAAAGCACAAATGCTTGTTCCGTTGCGTGCGTCGTCCCTTTTGTCCGCCCGAGCAGATGTTTCGCTTCGGGTTTTGTTTGCATTTTGCGTCCGAAAACGCGTCACGTTGTTGCGATGTTGCGAACGCTGTGTCAACAACGGCTCGGCAGCACACGGAAAATTGTGCCTGTTGCTGCTGTTGCGGACAATATTTCCTGTCCCAACTATGGCTTCATTTGCGGAAAGTTTGCCGAGCCGTAACTGACAATTTATGAGGCTTGACCGTCTTCAAAATCGAAGATCACAAGCTTTATTTTGCAACTATTGTTATGGATCTGTTTTCTTTGTGCTTTGTCGAACATTAGGCGTTCTGTAAAATATTTTTAAATACACATTGAAAATGAGAAGATTAGGAATGTAGCCTTCTTAAAGTATTGTCAACTAAACGAACTTGTTCTTCTGTTTATAATTCCTCATGAAATTTCTCTGATGTATTTTAAACCTTGATTTGAAGTTGACGTATCATCGATCAGCACTTTAACAAAAAATTGGATTTTTTTATAGATTTGGATGAAATAATTAATCCCTTTTCGGCATTTAACCTTGTGAATGGTTTGGTTTCCATTGACCGTCGCTGCGAATGCACTCTTTCTGTGACGTCACAACCGTCATCTGTCACCGAGCTGTCACCATCATTCAATAAATAAGTAAAACAAGTACTCAGAATGCCAAACCCCGGCCGAACGCTACATCCCATCTCAACAGTATCACATTTCCATCATCTTTGTGCTTTACAACCTCACAAAAACGCACGCTGGCAGCGATAAGAACCGGGCGCACTCCCTTGGGCGGGGTGCTGGGTCGCCCTCCGGCAAAAAACCCATTACCCGAACCCGATGCGCTCCGGTTGCCGACGCAAATAGATTCAATTTTCCGCACCATACGGAACACATTTTCATCATTTTTCCTCCCCACTTGGAAACAACAACAACAGCGACGACGGCAACCGCAACCTCCGCCTCCCGGGAGCGAGTTTTTCCGCCCCGTGTTCGCAGCGGCCGCCAGGCAAGTAAGTAACAAAATAAAATTGTAAAAAAACGGAAAATAAAACACAACAGACGCCGCCGCTTGTTTGCACAATCTCGAGCGTCGCTCAAGCGAAAATAGCAACCGAAACCGCGACGGCGAATGAATATCAAATCCTTGATTATCACTCCATTATTCCGCTACATTCCCCTTTACAGCACGCCGGGCGCATCCTTTGCCCTTCCTCCCCCAGCTCGCGCCCGGAGCCTGCGAGGGGCACAAAAACACGATGTACACCCAGCTCCGGAGGGCAATTGATTTAAAATTAAAATTAAATCAACAAACGTCACGGCGGGACGGACTTCGCCGCCGACGGCGTACAGCCGACACGATTCGGCCACACCCGTGCACCTTATAAATGCTTAATTCGCCGCAAACAACGCTACCTCCCGCAAAAGGGGGAAAAAAAGGAAACCCGGGAGGGAGTGGAAAAATCGATGGTGTCACTTGACACTCCCACCCTCCACCTCCTAGCGCCTCGGGGCGGGTGGAGGTGTTGTTTGTTTGTTGGCACATGTTTTGCCGCCGGAAAATTCCCACCCATCAGCTGAACGGGGTGGGTGCAAGGAATAACAAGCGGCCTGTGAACGAACGGGTCGTGATGAATCTTTCACCTCATGAATCTTGCATTCCGATTTATGCGTGCAAATTTCCATTTGGCAGAGTATCGAAAAAAAAAAACCCCGTGAAGGGTTTCAATATCGATTGAAGATTGTTTTGAGAATTTTCAAGCATGCAAATCTGTCAACAATTACAAATTATCATTACGAACTATCAATAACTAAAGTTTCATAAACGTGCCGGTACGTTAACGCGGCAGAAATATTTACCTGTACTCGCGATTCAGGAAGATTAATTTTGAGTGCCACCTCCTCGCGCATGAAAATGTCCGGATAGCGTGTCTTGCCGAAGAGGGCCTCCAGCACGTCCAGCTGGGCCCGGGTGAAGGTCGTCCGTTCGCGACGCTGCTTCCGCGGGTTGACGCCTGCTCGTGTGCGATGTAATGGTGGGGGAAAAAAAACACAAAAAAACGAGAAGAAAAATAACACAAAATTAATTTCATCGTCTTGCAGGCTGCTGCATCGGTTGGTTTTTTCGGGATGGCATTAGTTAGGTACGTTTTGGGGGAGGTGTAGAGAGCGGATGGGAGGATTGCGGGATGCGGAAATACTAAGGGAAAACGAGGAATGCTTGAAACGGGGAGAGGAGGACGGGGAGGGTAATGAAACAAATAAAAACGATCCAATGCACTTCGTCGGAAAACGCAAAAACTCAAACCGGGGAGCAAAATCGGAAACGCGGATGATTTTCTTTTTTTTGTCGAGGAAATAGTTTGACCGAATCAGGCACTGTTTCAACGCGATTTGTGTGTGATGTAGGCAAGCGGAGAAAGAGAGGTAGAGAGAGTTTTGTTTTATTCGTGTGGCAAAACACATGCAAAAATGGAAGAAATCAAAGCGTTGGTAAATGCAATGTAAAGCCGGGCCGGGGCCCGCGACCAGGGAGGGAAGGAAATGTGACGTCCAAGGTGACTCCCGGGTTCATCGAGATCGTCTTGCGCACGCCCGTTTTTTTGGTTGCGGGAGAACATCCTCCTACCAAACCCGCCCGGAATGGCCAGAGCGAAACGTTCCTGCAAGAACACGGAAGCAGAGTTAGTTGGCTGCAACATGGGGGTGGGGGGGGGAGGAAGGCAGCAGGAAAAAACAGAAACTTTTGTGCACAAAAAAAAAAAAGATTTGATTGCTGTTGAGTGGAGGCCGTCGTTGCAGTTACCGGTTTTTTTTATTTGTTGTTTTGTTTTATATGTTCCCGTTGCCTCTATCCTTTCCCGGGCACATTTGCAGCTTGCTGATGGAATCGAACAGTGGACGTAATCCTTGCCCGCGTTTGGAGGTTAGAGCGTTGCGCACCCGCGACACCCCTCGAGAGGGACATTTAATGGCAGCTGGCTGAATATTCTGTTCGTCCTTCGAACCGGATGCGGTTCATCGCTCGAACTCGGTCCTGCAATGTTGCGCAAACGACGGCGACCACATTTCGGCGATAAAAGAGATCTTCGAAACACACACACACACATACAGACACCCATCCAGGCACGCACATACCGACCGTTTGCTCGTTCGTGTTCACGCTCATATGTCGCCTGTGTTGCTTTTTAGGACCCTTTTTAGCATCGCGCAGATGCGTGCGTCGCGCCGTCGGCCGAAAAGGGAGCTGACAAATTTATTCCAAATCACGCCTCACACCGTAGGCAGTAACAACAAAAAAAAAAAACAAGGAAAAAAGGGAAATAAGAGAAAAGATAAAAGAAACGAAACAAAACCCCCGTTTGCGAGCGAGCGGTGTTGCGACGGCAGCAAAGCCCAGGCTTCATCGGCGGACGTCGGGATTTTTGGACGCGGTTGCAGAAATGCACATGAGCACACACACACGGGCATCTCTGTGAAAGGGCGAGAAGAGACCCCTTCAGCGTACAGCACCGCGCAATGAGGGGTGAACCAAAAGCAACCAAAAAAAAAACGACAAACCGGGAAGAACTCAACCAATCGCTTCCAGCTCGAGCGAGGCTGGGTGCAGTCGCAAAAAAAAAACAACAAACCCTGAAAGCGCCAGGGAGCCGGGCGGCACCGTAAGCGCCGCGCGCACACGGACAAATGAAACAAAATGGCGGCCCACCGTTGTGTGCGTGCGCGTGTGTGTGTGTTTTGTTCTCTCGTCTGCTTCGTCTGCGTTCGCGGCGCGTTTTAGTTTTTTTGCGCGCAACTTTCGTGTGTGCGCGTGGCTTCTGGCGTGGCGCCACGGCTTGCAGCAGCAGCGCCATCTTTGTACAAGTTCGCGCAGTGGTAGTGATGACGGTGGTTCGACACCAACACCGGTCGGCCGGTCGGCGACTCGGATGGAAGCTGCGCAGCGGTGCAGCGAACCGAGCTCCAAAATCCAATATTGCTTCCGCCCGCTGGAAAACAGCTCGTGAGGCTTCCGTTTTGGGTGTTTTGGGGTTTTTGGTGGAAGTGCGCGTAATGGATATCGCAAGTACACGCACTCACACACCCCCGAACGAAAAAACAAAACATACAAGGGAAGTGAACCGTAACATTCGATACCGCTTTGTTTGGGTCCCAGGCAAGCCCGGAAAAAAGCCAGAGGGGTTATGTATCGATTACGCGCAAAGGGAAACCCGCGGCACCGGTCCGGTTCGGTATTGAATGTCCGGCGAGGTGTCTGCAGTCGTTTGGCTTGCCGTCCCGGTGCCGGTCGGTATTAATTAGACGGGTTCCTGGTCACCCTGCGTACGGGAATCGATCGAGCGCTCTTGCGTGGGTGGGTGGGGGCATAGACCTCCCCCCCCCCCTCCCCAAACCGGAAGCCTTACCGGTACCGGGAAGCCCCGTCGCTTGGAACGCGATATCCTCCGGAACGCGCCCGAAACTGGCCAACGGAGGTCATGACCGTGGCACGTCCGAGTCCGACGCGAGTTCAGCCAACAGTTGTTGATTTGTGGGCCGCGCGCGCGTGTGTGTGTTGTTTTTTCCTTTTCCCCCCATGTGTTTGCAAACCACCCCGTTAAGCGGATTGTAACCGTTCCCGGGTGCGCTCGAACCCGGGAGAAAGGGGGTGGAGAAAGCCACTCGGGAGAATTTCAAATTTCAATTACCGCCAGCTCGCTCGAACTTCTCGCCCCAGAAGCCGGCCCAGAAACCCGCCGGACACAAAACTTCCCGACTAATGTGTTGCTTTGAGATTTAAATCCGCACCGAGCAGAGCACGAAGAATGCGCTCGGAAAAAAAACTATGCCCTAAAGCGTGTGCCCTTAAAACACATCCCAAGCAACGGAAAAGTGCTGGCAAAGTTTCACAACCGAAAAAATAAATGGAAAAGAAAAACGTCGAACAAACGCGTCCCACAACGCCGGCAAACCCGGGCTCGCTTTGCTTGATTCATTAAAATTTAATTTGTCACTCGAGCGAAACACACCCCCCACCCTCCCACCCCTCCCACCACTCTCTTTGAGACCGCTTCTTCCGTAATGACAAGTGTGTTTTTCTTTTTCGGTAACGTTGGTGGTTTTCACACACAAAGAAAAAACAAATGGAAAAAAATTCGAACGTGCTCCCGGGAGCACGCGGCACTGGGCGGAATATCGCGTCCATCTTTGTGACGATGCCGCCGTCGGTGCGAATGTGCGCGCGCGCGCGCGCGCACACACACACAAACACACGCCCGCCATTGCTGTCAGTCAGTCGTCCGGGAGCCTTTCTCCCGCACGCCAAGCGCAGAAGAAGCGAGCGACCGACAGACAGAGAGACAGGGAGAGAGAGAGAGAGAAAGAGAGAGAGAGAGAGAGAGAAAGGCAAGAACAAAAACGCCCAAAAAAAAACCCCATCAGTACGAACGTCATGGGAACGTATGCCCAGCGTCGTCGTCGTCGTCAGCAACAGCGAAAAAGAGCCTTTGATAGGCCCCGGCAGCCGGGTGGTTTAAGCCCGAGCGGCTTGCTTTACAATAAAAGAAACGTAGAGAAGAAGAAGACGAAAAAACCCTCCGGAAGAAAAAGGGAGCCCACGGGAAAAAGCTAAAAAAAAACCACACTACAAACTGCCAGCGCACGGTGGATGAATTATTGTCACGGTGATCACTCGAGCGTAATTTCGGGAAGCGCTCATCTCCTCGCCCCGTTCGCCAGCGCCGCCTTCGGGTGTGCCTGGTAGTTCGGCCCCGAACAGGTTGTCTTCCCTTTGCTCTTTGACGGTTCAGATAAGCGGAGCGAGAAGCTACTATGGATGTCCACCTTTCGGTGCTGCTACTGCGGAGCTAAGTGGTTGGAGCTACGGTGTGGAGGCTCTAGTGTCGAGGGGGGGCAGGGATGGGGAGGGCTGAGCGGGAAATGTATGCACACGGGCACTCCTTGCAGCTGTCGCGCGTTAGGTTTCCGGAGCACGAATCAATCATCTCCCGACGTGTGACGCTGAGATGCGTGACTTCTGCTCGGGAGCGTTTTCAAGAGCCGGCCAGAAGTGTCCGCGTTACTTGGGGATTCGAGGGTTGGGAGAGGGAAGGTGGGAAGGAGGCCTTGGGTTGACGTTCGCTGAATCGAATCGAGACGGAAGCTGTAAAATTAACGAAGCTACCAGTTTTTTTTCTTTTTTTTTGGGAGGCCGAGACTTAGCAGCTCTCGTTGGGTCGTGTTTGCGAGATTACTGCGCCGGAGCCACCCCAGAGGGGAATGGCTCCTCCCTGGGAACCATTCGTTAGGATTGTTTTTACCGCTTCGAAACCGTCTGCGACAGCGAACGTCAGTAGTTGTTGTTTTTTGTTTTTGTTTAGTGTGTAAGAAAAGTAGATAAAAAAAGCGAATATTTACCCCACATACCTTGCGGAAATCCTACAGCATCTAGCCCGTGGGGAAGACCGAACGGGGCTAACGATGTCATAGGCATTCCGGGCGGTAAAGGTCCATGCGGGTGCGCATGGTGCGGATGGTGGGCGGTACCGTACCCATGCGGGTGCGGCCCGAGATCGGACGACTTGAGGAAGCCCGCCATCAGGGCCTCGGTCGAGTGGAGCGCCACGGTGGATGGGTGTTGTTGACAGTAGCGACCCCCAACTGACGCGTACTGGTGCGCGTAGCTGCTCACGGTGCCGGCGTTACGTTGCACGGTCGGGTCGTCACTCGGTTCCTCGTGGCCGCTGCTGCTGCTGCTGCCGCTACTGCCGCTGTCGCTTTCGAAAACTGCAATGGAAAAAAAGGTGCAATAAAAGACGAATCGATTAGTTGGTTGCCGGTGTGGGTGATAAGCGCTAAACAATAGACTTGTTCGGTTTCGTTCGGTTGGAACCGCCCGGGTGAGACCTTGACCCGCAGCCCGAAATTGGGATAATCCTGCGAGAGCGGCACGGTTGGCTAATCCGCCCGGTATCCCAGGAATTTCAGGACCCCGAGCATCGCCCGCCACCTTTCAAAGACCGAACGGGCTAATCCCGGGCTTGTTTTGTTTTTGCCGGCCGCCGGCCGCAACCGAAAAACCAACAACGAAACCGAACGTCGGGCGGGCTGTGCGTTTGATGAGCCAGGGACGAGGCGGTGCGGGAGGCTGCCCACAAAACAAAAAATAAGAAGAAGACGAAGAAGAAGCAGCAGGAAACCAACAACACAACAGCAACACCGACGAGCATCGAGAACATAAATAATCCATTAAAAGGTATCGTGACACATGTCGAGCCGGGCCCGGGGGAGGAGGGTTTGGACTGGGGTAGAAACAATATTCGTCACTCGCTCTCGCTGGCCGGTGTGATTTGGTCGGTGGTAATGTGATGTGGCCCCGGTCTACGCTAGCCGTGCCCAGGCAGAGCGATAAGCCAGCTCCCGGCCTGGTCCTGGGCCGCTGGTGCCTCCGAAAAGCCGATGTCGCACATCTTCGCAACCGGGCGCGCTGGAACGGTGCAAACTAGTTGAAACGGATGCACCGGTCGGTAGGCAGCCGTTCCGCTGCGTCCGAACGCTGGGTCATTCGCCGGTGCCGGTAGAAACGGAGGAATCCCCGTCCCCCGGGGTGGTGACCTCGAAGCGGGCGGGCGGACGTGATGCTGCCGCTGCCGTGACTCTCACAATGGTACGGTCGGCATTCATGTCGTCATGTGCGATGGGAAAGAACGAAACACACACAGACACCCGCAAACGAGCGAGGCACGTACGGAAACGGATTTGTCACCAGCGCGAGCGGGCGCATGGATGGCGTGGCGCATTGATTGAAGCGGCAAAGCGGCAAACATAAATTTCATTCAATTAGCCCCGTACCGCTTGGCTGCTCGGCGCGCATCAGCATGAATCAACATTATCTGTCGCTCGTCGGTCACAAACGGCCGCTGAAAGGCACCGGTGTGCGGGTCAAGTGTGCGTGGAGTGCGCGAGCGGGACGCGGGAGAGGGAAGTGTCATCTCGTTTAGAATCTGACAAGCGATCCGTGTGGTCTGGCGCGGCTAGTGCGAGTGAGAAAGCGCTCACGTCACGTGTGCGGAATTTCTGCTCGAGCACTCCCGAGCCGTGGAAGGGTTCCGAGCTATACCGCACGCAGGTACCTGCGTGCCTTCGGTAACCCACCGGGGTCGTAAACATGTCGAACCAACCAAGCCAACAACTCCTCGAGCGAATCTCGAACCAATTCAGCCCGAACATTGTTTGGCCCGGCACTCCGCTCTCCGCTTGGCCCACCCGCCTGATCATAAATCTCGGCTGAACGTGGCGCCTACCGCCCGCTATCATAATTGCTGCCCGCGATGATCGTGCGAGTGCGAGCGCGGGCTTGCCATCCGAAAGCAAATAAACAACGAAATAATAAAAACACAACCACAAACAAAACGCAGCAAAATAATAACACTTCAGCCGGCCAGCATGAGGCGAAGGTGAAAGGCGCTGCGTCTTCTGGCGGCTCTGTATATAAAAAAAAACAATAAAAATAATAAAAAAAACCCCACCCCGACAAAACGAAGAACTCAAGCGGCGATCAAGCGACGAACCTCGGTCCGAGGCCGCGCGTCACGATAATCACTTAATCAATCTTGGCATAGAGCATGTTGAATCGGGGAAAGTGGGTGGAGAGGAGAAAGATGAAACGATTCATCCTCGAAGCTCACACTCCATCCTCCCTCCCTCCCCCCCTCCCATTTGGGCTCCCACCTGCATTTAAATCGATGTAATATGAATCAGATAGCGCGATAGATAAGATAAACGATCCCCGCGCGCTCGGCTACTGAGCTGGGTTCGTCGCCGTCGATGGTGGCGGCGGCGGCTGTGGCGGTGGCTGCGGCGTCGGTAATCGATACGATCGCTCTTAAGCAGGCGCCTTTAAGTAGCAGCAGCAGCAGGGCACACATACGGTTAGGCCCCCGGGTTCGGCCCGGCACCGGTCATTAATAAAATTAAGAGATCAAATTAATTTCGCCTAATCTGATCAGCCGGCGATCAAACATGGGTATTTTTGTTCGTATCGTGGTCTCGCTCTCTCTCTCTCTCGTATCCCCTAATCGAGCGCACGCTCTTTGTTTTATCTTTTGTTTTGCTGCCGTCCGGCTTGGGGGTGTTTGTTTTTCTTTTTTTTGGGCATGCGCTGATGCGAGCTGTGAAGGAATTTGCTTCTGGTGCAATACCCCACCAGGTTGGGTTAGGTGGCTGATTCAGCCCAGTAGACCAGTTTGTGAGGAATTCTGTGAGGCATTCTTCGATCGCTTTTCGTTCAATTTATGCACTTCATCGCCATCGCTGAGAGCATTGCGGGACAAAATGCTATCGAGAAATAGAAAACCAATAAAAACCCAAGAAAAGCAACACCGAAACGCACTTCTCCAAGAGCCGTGTGCCCCCTTTTGGGCCCTTATCGGGACCCACCGCTATCGACCGGACGCAAGAATTCGATCCATTTCGGGGCTGCAGGAGTTGGGGCGAAAGATTTTATGAGTCACCGACTCGATACATCTTAATGTTCGGCGCTCGTACGGCGCGCCAGAAAGTGCTGCTTTCTGCGTTGGATCTTTTTCGACTCTGGTTTTTCGTTGATGTTTCCTCCCTGGCTCGCGGGGACCATAAAAATTGCCACGCACCGTCCTACGTAACGAGGTGTGAAGCGGCACAATCCGGTGTCGCGCCGGGCATCGGTTTGTCTAGCAGAAATCGGCCCGCCGTAGCATCCTGTTCGCCTCGTTCCATATTGCGTTGCGTTGAGTCAGCCGAGCCGGTAGCCGCATGCTCGAACCGGTGAAGCAACGGACAAGACGTCGAAAAATGCCTTCACTCTTCGGGAGCCCCTTGTCCGCCCTCCGCCTTCAAGCACCCGAAACGAATCAATATAAAATATTCAACCGGCACAACAGTGTGCCGTTTTTTTTCGGTTCACCTTCGTTTTATTATTATTTTTTTTTTTGTATCATTATGTATGATTGCGCCCGACGTTCGAGAAGCAGCATTTCCTTGTACCATTCTCCACCTCTGGATTCGAAAATTATCACGATCGAATGGAGAGAGCGAGAGAGGGACAGAAAAAGAAGACACCACCGTCGTCGTCGTCGTCGTCGTCGTCGTCATCGTAATCAGGCGGCAGCGATCCGAAGTGACACCATTACATTCCGGACAGGTTTAGCGGCCTAGACCAAGCCCTTCCAGTTGAATACCGCATCCCAGATCCCACCACCCGTCCTCCCACCAAACTGGCCCTTATTCGATCGATGATTTATAGCTCTTCTTGGCTGTTTAACGCGGCGCGCTTTCACGCCGCCCGAGCCCATCGCGTTTTTTTCCCCTCCATCGAAAGGCGCGCAAGGATAAGAATTTATTGAAATGTTGTGTTGCGCGCACGCGTGTGTGTATGTGTGTGTGTCTAGCCTCAACCAGCACCACCAAGGCCAGCCGCGTGGTAGGTGAAAAAGTGCCGTTTCGTGTTGTTTGTTTCGATTACTCAAATCGAAAATCAATCAAAACAAGTACGCAGCGGCTTTCTTCGCTGATTCGCCGGCCGCAGGCTTATCGCACCCGCGCATACCGCCTCGCCGGCCTCCTCCCCCTCCCCTCCTCCCCCCGGTAGGCCGGCCCGGGTTGCTGCAACTAATTGCATTAATTAAGTTTTGGCTTACATAAGTCGGGGCTGCATAAGCCGCGCACGGCTCCACCGAATGATAGAGTAGCCGTTCATTCGGGTTCTGCCTCGTTCGGAACTAGTTTTTCTCTACATGTGTGCGTGTGTGTGTGCTTGTGTTTCAAACTAGGTCCGAAGGTGACAACATCAATCAAAACCAACCCACCCCACCACCCCCTTTCCGACACTGGAAAAAAAACCGTAAAGCAAGTGAAAAGAAACCAAAATAAAACGCCTCTAATTGGAGGCGCTCGATCGTATCGCTTCACTTTTGTCGTGCCAGCGCTTAGAGTTTGCGTTTTTCCTTCAAATCGGGCATGCCCGAAACAGGTGGCCCGCGACCTAGATCTAGTCGCGTCGCGAAGGTTGACAGGAGCGGGGCGAAAAAAAACCGGAGCGGAGAAGATGTAATCATTTATCACAAACGCACAACGGCCCCGTTCGGTCGGGGTTCGTCGCCTGCCCAAGTCTTCGGGAGCCGAAAAATGATTCCGGTGCGGTCGCGGAATGTGGGCAGCGACAAAAAAACGAACAGAAACCAAATGTGTGCGTCAAGCGACCGTATGCACCTCCGCAATCAACGCAATGTGGACAGGTTTCATTACCAAACACCGCGGCGATCACCGTTCACGCGCATTCCATTGATCCGGAGCCGCACTGTCTGTTTTTTTTGTCTTCTTCTTCGGTTTGCTGTGTGCATGCGTGTGTGCTGTTGTTGTTGCCGTTTGAAAGAAATATTACTAAGGAAGAAGAGGATACGAAACGAAAGAAAGTAGCGAGGCACGGCAGAAGCTCATCGTGTTTCTCCCCCGCCAGCAGCGGCTACCGATTCTTTCCCGGGCGGTGTGAAAATAAACCGACCCGAAAACCGCCCGCCTGCGGTGAGCAAACGGGCGAAATATGCAAAAAAGGCTGCTACCGCCGTACATGCGGGCCGGCTCGGAAATAGAGACCTTCCTGGGTGTTAGGCTCAGGTACCCGGGCAGAGGATCTCGCACCGTTCGATCGCGGTCGGGGCGATAAAAAATTTGTATCTTCTAATCTTGATATTGGCCCGATGATTATTTTTACGATTATTTTTATATCCCTCCCCGGGCAAACTCGCCGGTGACGACCGCGGAACGTCTTCGTTCGCGGCCGGTTTCGGTTCTGTTCACTTTGGCTTTGTGTGGGCCGTTGCGGGTCACGGTACGTTCTTGCGGTTCTGGGCGAGGTTTTCGGTTTCGGGCTCAACATTTCTGACGTTTCTTCGCACCGACGGCGCAACCGACATCCTTTCCGGAAGGCGTGCTGCGCTGCGTTCCTTAAATGTGCCGTCCTGGGCGCGAACGGCCAGAAGAGTAATCAGCAAGAAGTAAAAAAATATATGGAAAAAGGAAACAGCCAGCCTGCCTCAAATTAATTTATAATAAAAATATCCAATTATGGTAGCCACACATTCACGCACGCTTGGAACGGAACGGGTCCGCGGAAGGAGGAGGAGAGGCTTGGGGGGAAGAGTTGCAGCCACCAGCGGGCAGATTGTATCTCATTAGACATTCGCACCCCTTAACGCGTGCGGGAGCTCTCACACAGCATCTCACACGCCCGTTGACAGCGGCGGCCCAGCGACGAAGGCGTAAGCGACGAACCTGCGCCGCTGAGAATAAAAACCGCACATTTTGCGGCGGGCAGGTGTGGGCGGTGGGTGGAATAATAAAAATATTTGCTTCTGTGTTCCCCTCCGGCCCACCCTCGCCGCAGTGGAAATGAGCCTGTTCGTTTTTTTTTTTATTAATATTTTTATTTCCAACCATTCCGAAACGTCGAGCCACCCCGAAAAGACATTCTCGAAGGGAGAGCGGACGAGAGGGAACGTAAAAAATCCAACCACTCCACGACGACGCAGGAAAATATGAATACGGTAGCGTATAATATCGTCATATTTTTCATAATTTATATCTCGTTTTTATTATTATTTATGTAGACATTCTCTCGCTTCGTGGTTCCGTCTTGGCCACCGTTTTTTTTTTGTACGCTTTTTTTGGTTCGTTTTGGGAGGATTTTAGGATTTTTGGCCGAAAAGGTTTTAAAATTTTCAACCCCCCCCCCCCCCCCGCACCCTTCACGTCCCCGCTTCGGTGGGGGGAGAAAAATCTTTGCATCTTTCCCTAGCCCACCTTCGCATCTCGCCACCGTGCCCGCAAGGCGGCGAGCGAGAGAAAGAAAACAGGTAGCCTTCATCGTCCGACACACCATCTTACCCCGCTCCATTCTTCCCACGCGTGGGTCCGCTCCGGCTCTCCCCAACGCGGACGCAACGTAAAACCAGTTTCCTCCCAGCATACGATAATAAAAGTACGGACCGAACAGGCAAAAGGCGATCAAACCGGACGATTCTGCCATTTGCCGCCGGTCGGGAACCGTTCGAAAAAGGGAACCGTCCACCCCGCCGCCCTTCCCCTTTCTACACCACCACCATCGGCAGGGCATCCGGAAAGGTGCGATCGGAAATCAACACGATATGATCGAGTGTCATCCCCCTCCGCTTGAGTGGGGCGGGGGAAAGTGCGGTGGACGTGAAGTTTGAAGTTCCTTTTGAAATCCGCCGACGCCGTCGTCGCCACCGCCGCCATCCAAATTCCTTGATTACTGTCTCAACCAACGGAGCTGGTGGCGGAAGGCAAAGCGGTGTCACAAATGTCAAGCCCGTCTTCAAACCTCCCCACCATCCTCCCCCCACCGGTCATCCGTAAAGACCCTGCGGGGTGAGATGGGGAGCAAACGTGCTAAAGAAATTCGATTTGCTTTTGCACCCGAATAACAACAGGCGGCCAACGGGGAAAAAAATGGATGAAAAACATCCAACACCCAAAACTATTCGTTACGCGCTTCTTCTGGGTGGAATCTGGGTTTGTGCTGGCGGTGGGTTTATGAATATGCTTCCCAACATTGTTTGAACCAACAGCAAATGACAAAGACCACAAATGCGAGCGCTCGCTCGGGTGGACCTTTTTCCTTTAAATCGTGAATATAGCCAACTATTTTTTTAAGATAATATTTTGGTGCAAGACCATTAACATTAAATATTTTTTAAATGCAAAGAGACTAGTAAGTCATTTCATATATGATTTATTTCTGATTTATTAGATAATCCGCTTCCAAAGCGCAAAATTTTTATGTTTGCCTTACTTACAATCAGCCCAGCAAAACTTATTTTCATGTTTTTTCGTTATGCAAACTTTTCACAATTCCGTCACACTTTTCGCAAACTTATCGCTACAAAATACTGTAGGTTTTTTTTCAGAAGCCCTACGCCTGAGTCACCTAGGTTCCACGCAGTCCTCAGCAAAAACCCGGTCGGCGATGCGAGCAGCCTTCGTTTGATGATTAAATTGGATGACGGGGCGAGAAAAACGGCTCGATTAATGTTAAAAAAAAAACCGGCGGCGGCTACGCGGGCACAAACGGGAGCAAATTTTAATGCCGCCGGCTCGATCATCCTTTTCGCGGGCCAACCCGTAACCGTAAATAAATAACGCACCGGTGCAGGCGAGCCGCGCGTATATGAGCGTCGACCGTCGCGTTTCGGAGTAAAATATCTAATAATTAAGATTAATTTAAATGCAATTGATCATCTACCTTCCCCTCTTCCCCACCCCCGTTGGGTGGGTGACGCACGGTACTTTAATTTCAGTTTTATTTAAACCCACACTACCGGGACAGCAGCACCAGTAAAGGGGTTTGCTGCTGCTTGTGGAGAAAAATGTGTATTTACCGAATATTTCGGGAAAAGGGGAGCAGAAAGGCTTTCCATGCGTTTGAGTTTTGTTTATTTTTTTCTCGTTACGATCCATCCCCGTGGAAGCTTGTGTGTGCGTGTGTGTATAATATACGCACATATAAATAAATATTTATGATCCCGCGGTCCGGCTACTGAGGATTATAATTAATTATGTAGTTCTGCTTTTGTGATTTCAGATTCGGCATTTTTTCCCGCGTCCCACTTCGCCGCTCAGCTTCCCGTTTTTTCTTGCTTCTTCCCGACCGGAGAGGGTTCTTTTAGCCCCCGCTCATTCGTTTCGGTTCAGGCCCGATCGACCGGATTTCATCTCGGCAGGAAAGATTTTTTGATTCTCGTTTCTTGTGGTTGGATTTTCGGACCGTATCTCGGGGTGCTTTTCAGCTCATTTGT
The DNA here is from genome assembly GCA_000473445.2 of Anopheles farauti. NCBI lineage: Eukaryota > Metazoa > Arthropoda > Insecta > Diptera > Culicidae > Anopheles > Anopheles farauti. The sequence goes on along the minus strand of KI915056.1, from coordinate 951,506 downwards.
TTGATCTCGTTTTGGATGGAAAATGTTGAGAAAGAATCTCCCGGGTTCTGATCGATAGACGAATCATTTAACTAAAATAAAATTTGCTATCAAGTTTCGTTGCGAATTTAGGTTCATGAGGTATTTCAAGTGCAAAACAATTGTCTGAGAAATTTTATTACATTTGCGTCGATTTATGATAAATACATATTTTTTTATCGCAAAATGTCCGTTTAAAATAGAAAATAAATTAACAATAAAAATGAGCAAAAAAATCTTATGGCAAACAAAACTAACATCATCATCAAAACTTTAAAACCATGGAGTATGCTAGTAAAATGTAATTCCATAGTTTAATTTTTTTTTTTCGAAATTACAGCAGCAAATTAATCATTGAACATGCATGCCTATATTAAAATTTTAATTTTACGTAAAATTCCTTCCCTTTACCTGAAAATAAAATATTTCAGATTTTAGAAAACTTCTTGACACACTGAGCTCCATAAAATTTAAACCCGAAATTTCAATTTTGGTGTTTCAACTTCCTTCGTAAGCACTTCTTTAAATGAACCACTTATAAAGAACGAGAACAATATCGTTCTGCATGAACATGAAAAGTTTTAAATTTGTCTCAAAAATATATTTCTTCATTATACTGCCATTAACTTTTGTTTTATTAACACAAATACAAATAAAGATTCCAATAACTTATTATCAATTATGATATCTGCTTCATTATTTGTAATCTTGTCCAAGTTATAAATCACGGCCTATTTTGTTTCAAACTGAATGATTGCTATTTTGCACCAAATTATTTTTGCTATTTTAACACAATTATACAACCGCTCTGGCACTGTTTTCAGCCATTTTTCACCGTTAAATTCTGCGCCGTAGGCGCCCTTATTCACATGACACGCACCATCACTCTTTTCACTCCTTTTTCATCACTTCACGCACTACAAACGACAATCTCCGCCTCGAAAGAAAAATCCCCCGCGGAACACCGGAAACGTAGCAATCGAAAAATTAGCGCACACGAAAACAAAATCGCGGGCCGGGCCGGAAGTGGGCACTTCGCGTCGGCTCGCCAATCAGCGTCCGTTTGTCCGCGGGTAATTTCGCACGTTTCGGCCGCGGTTTCGCATCGGTTTCGCAACCGAGCACACGTGCCCCCGGGGCGTTGTTTTCGGGCGTAATTTGAGTCGGTGCCGATTGGCCCATTTTTCGGCCAAAATATTAATTTGCTTCACACCCTGCCTGCGGGATCGATTACTTCCCGGGAGGGAGGGAGATAGAGACAGAGAGAGAGAGAGAGAAAGGAAGGGAGAGGTGTCGAGTGTCCGGGTGTGCCTGAGCCAGAAAACCGAAACCGCCTCGGATCGTTTGCGCTATCGATGTTTGCTCATCGGGAAAGCTCCTGTTGCCGGAGCGGAGCGAGCGAAAAAGCCCTTTCTTTCGAAAGTCTTCCCCGGATCAAGTGAGATCACGCGTGAAACGAGACACCCGACTGGCTATAGCACGACTCCTTGACGCAAACTTGACAAATGAAACAAAATTCCCGAAAAAAACAACAACAACGACAACAGCACACACCACCGAAACGGTACGCGAAAGAAAAACGGCCAACAAGAGCGGGAGCAAGATTGCGACAAATGTACGACAACATGCCGAGACGGGCCGGCGGGTTTTTTTGTTTTTTTTTTTTGTTAGTAGCGTGTACATTTAAGCAAGACAAGAAGAACCGCCGGCGAAAGGCACGGCAGAAGAACTCCATCAACGAGCCGATAAAGCGCGCACGAGCTCGCCGTCTCGCGCAGGGCGCCTTCTAATCGGACGCAAATGCCTTCCAGCCGGTGGGTTGAGCGCAGTGGGGATGCGCGACGATGCGCGATCCGCTAATGTTTCTTCCCGCCCACGGACACTGCTCTTATCCAGCACGGGGCTCGCGGTGTCATTTGCCGGTAAAACAAACAGCTCCGAAAGCGCAGGCGGCGGGGCGGAAACGGCGGCCGGCTAAAGCCACAACTAAATAAAAATTCGACCGACGGCGCGGCGCAACAACAACTTGCAGCGATTTGTAGTTCTTTGCAGATCCGCTTATAAGATAGGAGCCACCTGTGCGGCGGGTTGCTGGGTTCGCTTTGCCCAACCGACGGGTGCGATGTTTTTCACGGGCACCGCTGGCGGCGGCTACCATTAGGCGGTGTTTTAAGCCACGGTTTCGGCCACGAATGTGAAATCAACAAAAAAAAATCTTAATAAATTAACATGAAATTCTAATCGCTTCTTGTCGCTCGATGCAATCGCTTCCCTTTTGGCGAGTTCAAAGCATCGATCAGCGGATCACTCGCGTTGGGAACCGAATTCGTGGGCTATTATTGTTTTGTTTTCTTCCTCCTGCACTATTTATCACACATTACCTGGATCGGTTTCTAAGCCACGCTGTTTACACATGAAATAAAAACCACAAACCCGATCGACGCGTGTCTTTCGCGGCACGGAACGTTCCCGCCTAATGGGATGGGTTTATTTTCAGCTGCCCGGCGTATGAAAATGAGGAAACCGAGCGAAAGACAAACTAACCATATACAACCAATGTTTCGATTCGATGCTTTTATCAGGCAATCATAAAAATGGACACGGCGCGTTTAAGTGTCTCCCCGCGCGGGCGAGCGCGCGCGTACCACGCGTTGAGGGAATTCGTTTTTTTTTTGTTTGCTTCGGGACATAATTCAGCATGCAGGCGGAAGGTGAAACCACGGACCGGGTGGCGGAACGGTTAATCGAAAACAAAAAAGTCCATTTCGAGCATATAACTATAAAAGCAGATGAATCGATACGTAATTTTTCACCTTCCCATTTTTTTTTGTTTACCTCCAAAACAATCTAAAGTGATTGAGGTTAGTAGTGGGAGGAGGGGAATCGTGGTTTGAGTGAGAGAATGGTTTGACTAGTTCACTGATTTACGTTTAGTTGCCAGCTAGCGGGGGAGATTACGCTGGTTAAAAGTGATAAAAAAATCAAATCACAAAACGAAAGATTCAAAGCGACGAACTCGAAAAGTTGAGCAAAGTCTCTATGAAACTTTACTTTACGTTATAACTCCGAAGAATGCTTGTCTAATAAGCAGTAATATCACAAAGACACTGGCCTATAAACTGGTTCTTACGGTTCTATAACACTGGTTCGGCTTTAAATTGAGCAATAAATCAATTTCACAAAACAAAAGTCTTAAAGCGACGAACCCGATGAATAGATGTTGTAACGTTTACTGTATTATTTACTGCAGAAACCACTTCACCGCCCTGATGCATAGCTATTAATAGGACACACTATTTCAAAACACTCATATCACCTTGAAGCCAACTCTGAAGCACCAAAACAACAGCACTCGTAACATACACCAGCAGGATATTTTCTGTACGTGAGTGTGTTTTTTTCTTCTCTTTTTTCTGTCCAAACAAGCTGAACCCATGTTTGGAAAGGACAAATGATTTCGGCGTTTCTGGCTCCGTGCCAGGCCCGAAACAAGGTGACGTGGAGCTGCCACTTCAAATCACCCGCCCACCGCATCGAACCACCGAACGGAAGTGTCAAAAATGTCAACCCTGTCAAAAAAGACGCTCAGCAACCGTATGCTTGTTGCTTGTTTGCTCGTATCGTTCGCTTCTGCTGCTGGGTTGTACTGTTTTTTTATTTCGTTAAATTCTTACTCCGAACTTAACAGGCTAGATTAGATCAGAACGCTTTCTGCGTTTCCTGCACACGCGCTGCGGCTCACGACACAAATTTTGGTCCCGGGTTTGAAAAATACAAAAAACCAATACAAACGCCGATGATATGGAAACGTGAAGCGCTAGTACGCACATGCACTTCTTGCTGGTGGCGGTGGGCTGGGCCGGGTTGTGTGTTTCGATTTGTAAACGACTCATTTACAAGATGTTTAATAGATCGCGGCGAGCGAGCGAGCGCACTGGTTTACGGACGGCTCGATTCTATCTTCATCTTCGCCTTCGAAAACGAATCGGAAATGAATGTCACGCGGGAAGAGGAATAGAAGGAAGGGGGGGGGGGGGTTTGTTTTATAGCGGCCACTCATCGTCATCCGTCAGTGTGTTGGCTGGTTTTCCTCCACTCTTTGTTGGGGTTACGGGAATGATTTTGAAGAGGGTCTCTGAGTATCGTAAATCGACAGACGAGTGGATTCGATCTGTGCAAAGGGAAGAAACAGACAGGGGGGATTGGAAGGTCTAAGAGGTGGAGGAACGGCGGACGTGTTGCTAATGTTTTACAAACAACACATCACGCGAGCACTAAGGGGCAATAATCTCGCGACACATTTATATCGATGGTCTCGGGCCCGGGCCCTCTCTTTCTCTCTCCCGCGCTGGAGAAAGGCCCCCAGATTAGACTTCTCCCGGGGCTTCTAACATTGATCATCAATAAAATAGCGAACGGTGCTATATTTCAACTCTCTCCCTGCCTGCGCTATCGCGCGTTGCGACATTCCAGCCACTAAAAGCCTCCACGGCCACGGCCACGGTGTATATGATTCATCCCGCGGCGGAGGCGACGGAGGAGTTTTGATGTTCCATTCCATCTGCCACGACGCCTCATGACGAACACCCGGCTAGCCGCCGACCAAGCACAGAACAGCAATGTCCCAATGTGGCTGATCGTGGAGATCCATCGCAAATTGGTCCGTTGCACCAAACAAAATAAAAAAAAAAACATCACAAAATAAAACGTAAGCGTGGGTGCCACCGGAGCCAAGTCTCCAAGTTCCAGACATACCAGGCACTAGGTCCTCAAATTAAAAAAAATGATACAAAAAAAGTGATTGTCACGAATGTCTCGCTCGCCGAATTGACGACGGCGATCCCGGCGACAACGACCCCGAAAGCGTCCACTCATCTCAATCGCCGGCGTTCGACTCTCGGCTTTCCGTTTGCGTCTTCCTCCCGGTCCCAGGTCACTGCCGCACCCACACTCACCCCCCGGAGCACGATTGATAAAGAGCACTTAAGCATTCATAAAGATTTGTTCTCGGGGCCTCTTTCTGGTTCCTTGTTGTTGCTGTTTTTCGCTGTTCCTGTTCTTCGATTCGTTTCGAATCAAACAAAAAAAAACACACACTCACACGCACGCACAGAGAAATCCCCAGCACCGCGACGTGTCGTTTTGCGGTCTCGGCCACCGCCGGCCGGCCGAGCGAGCGGCCGAGGGCTGAGTGGAAGACGGCATTCCAGTTCCAGTATTTCTCGATTCCGGATCGATTCGAAAATAAAACAAACCCGCGGTCGCGGCTCGCCCGCCGCTCGCACAGGCAAATCAACCCGTCACGGGCGTCGGTGTGTGACACATGACGCGCGTTTGACGCGCGTTAGGGCCCCTGTCAGGTCCCACCGATCCGCGTGTGCGTACGTTTCTTGCGCTCGCTTCCTGCACCGACGCGCTTCCGAAAATGGCCCATTCATGCCGGACGGCTGGGTGTGGGAAGCCGGACCAGAGGCAGAGTGGGACCGGGCAGGGTGAGAATTGATTGATATTTCATTGATTAAAAATCTCGAACGCTCCCCGGACACCGAAGCGGAGATGAATTGTGTGGTGTTCGTTGGCTCGGCAGAGGTTTCCTGCTCGCTAGAGATTTCGGTTAGTTTATTGCTTCTTTCTAACCATCGTCCCGTTTTTCTCCCCCCTCCCCCATGATTTCTTCATCGCTTCGTTCAGCTTTGTGCTGCGAAGGTCCAAATGAAATCAAGTGCCTACGGCCACCGTCTTCGGAGGGCGCTGCGTGCCGTTCAACGTAAACGAACGCCAAAATCGCACCGATCGCACCGCATAACTCACGCTTGGGTCATCCGTCGTTAGCCGGTGTCGCAATCGTGAAAGGCCTTAATCAAACACAGGTAGTTCGATCGCACATGTTTTGTTCCGCAGCACAGCCCTTGGGAGACGCACGGTCACCGCACAAAGAAGCGGATGCGCACTGGACCTTTCCTACTGGACCTGGCTTTCATAAATTCGGGTGGGAAAGCGTTGCGTTTCGATTGACCTGATCAGCAATCGCTCCCACGAGTGGGTTGTTGTGCTGGAAAGTTAAGGACAGGTTTTGTATCATACGCGTCCTGAATTACGCTGTTCTCACACGCTGCTTCCGGAAGACACAGGAGTAGACACACAAAAAAAAGAAAACTTTAAATCCTGATGGTGTTTCGGTTACGTCCAAAAGTGATGTAAGAAGGTGAGGACAGTACGAAAAAGGGTCCATAGATTTCTAGCTCGAGAATATCTCCGGTGAGCTTCTTTCCAAGCGCACAAAGAAGAAGGAAAATTAATAAAATTGTAACTTCGATTTAGCTATCAAATCTTCATGATGCGGAAATGTCCATTGTAAGATATCCATTTGATAAGCAAATCTTCACGGCGACATTATTGTCTTGTGATGTAGCAAACAAAGAAGCTCTGTTATATGTTACAGATGTTAAAGACTCAAAATAAACAAATAAACAAAGACTCAAAATAATTTAAAACTTATGAAAGATCTATTCTTCATTGTAAGCCTCGGATTCTAAGCATGTTTTGTGATGCGAAAAATCACTTTCATTTAAATTTTACAGACATCCAAATGCAAATAACTATCGACCAAGTCAAAATTGGAAACTTGCAACAGATTGTTTTGGAAAAAAAATAACAGTGGCAGTATCGTTCACGTCAAGAATTGTGTTCAACGCCGTGAAAACGACTCTGCGGGAGGAGTGGACATCGAAAGAAGATTTTGGAGAAATTTTGAATCTGATGACAGCGATTCTAACGAGCAAAACGGTCGTGTTCGACCTCTAGCAAATAGATCTTCAGCAATTTAGAATCTGGCTCATCTGATCTGATTCCTACCGGCGGACATTCTCCAGTTTGGACAATGAAGTCTTGAAGTCTCTTAACCGACGGACGCCCCGAGGAGTGGTTTCGTTTGTCCACTTGATTGTTGTGCCCACTGCTGGGAAGGGGCGACGGTGGAGAAGAGGGCTCCAACAGCAACACACCAAAAACGCACGCACGCACACAATAACCAATATGCACTCCACGCCACGCCAGAGCTCCAGCGAAAGAAGGGTTGATTGTTGCACCAACTAAAACGACGACGACGGCCAAGTTCGGGCCAAGCACTGCCGCCCCCAAAAACTCCGCCGGGATCGATTTGGAATAAAGGGTTTGTTTTTTTTTCTCGCTCGGTTACTCACCTTTTCGCAGGGCGCCTTGTTTGATAGTTGTTGAGGATGTTGATTTGATCGTAGGTCACGGCGCACTCAGGAGCAGGGCGCTTTCGCCTTTTGAGCTCCCGGTTTCGTTTCCCCCACGGGTGGGTTGTAGCACACCCTAGCGCGGTTTGGGAGTAGGAGGCCGTCAAACGGCACCGACCTCCTCGACACACGGCCTTTCGGCTGCACAGCACACGACACTGAAGCAGCGGTTGAAGCTGCGCACGGTAGATAGTTATGGTTTGCCTGATATGCTGCTTATCACTCGGTGGGTTTGGGAGTGAGGTTTTTTGTTTAGGGTTGAGGGGATAAGGGAGGGAGTTGGTGAAACTTTGACCGGAAACAGTTAACAGATCACCATTTGATGGGCGACTAGCGGGTGCGGGTGGTGGAAACCGCAGGGCACACGATTCAAGTTCTGCTAGAGCACGGTTCTACTAGCATTCGGACACATCTAACACTGCTGCTTCTAGAGCTGTAGAGCTGCTGGTAGTACTGCTGCTTCTGCTGCAGGATTGATCGTGGATCTGTCTCGCTTGCGTCTTCCGCACCTCCGGCCGCTTCCTTCTGTGTCGTTTGTCCTGAGGAGTCGTTAAAGGTGACGACACTAGCTCTATCCCAGTCCAACCGCGGCAAGGGTTTAGCGCGCTTTCGCCCGAGGAAGGACCACGGGAGCCACGGAACGGCAACGCGACAACACGCGAACACTCGGACTTTGTCCACGGAGAGTCTTTGGCCCCGCGTTCTTGGGTGCCTGACGAGACTCTACCTCAGCCCGGAGCAACACACGGGATCGCAGTAAGCGCACATAACCAGACACACGGCGACGTACGCTGCGCACACGTACCGAGCACACGTACACACGACCGCGAGTAGCACACGCACAAACTAGACACACATACACGCGCGCCAAACGCATACAGACACTCGTACACACGCGAGTGCACACGCACAAATTCGCTGGACAGGCGCTGGATGAGACACTGGATGACCGAAAAACCCGTCACAGGATGCCACAACGACGCGGTCGCTTCTACTTCCTCGCTGCGATCCGCCTGTTCTTTTGGTGGCAGTGCTGTGCGGACGTATGGGTACCGTGCGTGACTCGCGTCGTTGTTTTTTTCTTTTCGCTCTTCTCTCTCCTCGCTTGTTAATTAAACAAACAACAATAAAAATGATAATTAATGTTAATCCGCAGCGCACATGTACTCCTTCCGAATGGTCGCGTCGAACTAAAGTAGAAAAACAAACCATACCTCATGAACTTGCTGCAAGCGCGGCTCTTGCTTGGCTCGGGCTGGCTGCTCGTTTCGTGCGGTGGCCGTTGCCTGCCCGTTCGTGCCAGCACACACCACTACAACCAATCGCCGCGTTCGGTACGGCTAGAGAGCCCGGGCACACGTACACCAGCGCGCGCGCGTCCGTGCCAAGCGGGCGGAACGCAAAAACCCGAACGCGCGTACGCTCGTCGTGCGTCTCGCTCTCGCGCACGCCCCGGGCCGCTCGTTCGGTCGCTCCCGGGCTTTTTTTTTCTCGTGCGATGCGATTCGTGCGCTCGGCACTCGGGCTCTCGCTCGTCGGGTGCCTTCGGGTGTGCTCGCTTTCTCACGCGCTAGCCGGCGAACGGACGAACGCACCATCTCGCTCTGGCAGGCCCGATGGAGCCGTACAGTGGCCGTTGTTGCTATTTCTGCGCATGCCGTCCGTGTACCTTCCCTGATTACGCAGTGCATGCATACATACGCACGCGAACGAAAAACGGCCGGCCCGTCCGATCGATCCGGGCTGGCCGCACGGCAAAACAAAGAAAGCACACAAACACATTCCTCAGCATATTTCGCCTCTTCCAAACCCACTGCCGCCCACAGCGCATCCTTGTTTATAATTTTTCTTCTGTTGGTTATGCTGCTTTGGGCGGGAAGGGGTGGAGGGGTGAGGGGTTGAGAAAACTTTACAAGGAACGCCACCAAAATGCCAGCATCATGCGCCAGGCTCCAGCCCGATGTTGCGCGTGCGTTGCGACCCCCCCCCCCCCCCCTTCTCCCTCTCTTTCATTCCCCCCTACCACCACGCCACCTCTTCGCGCTCCTGAAGAAATGTTCGGTCCACGGGCACGGGGCCGCCATTTTGTGATGCCCATTTCACCTTCCCTTCCTCACCCCATTCTCCATCCACCCCTGCTTCCCTCCCCCTCCTGGCCCCCGTTTCAGGACTTTTCTGCTGACCCGCAAAACTTCACCAGCGCCAGCGCTGCGCCCCGGCGGACTTTCCCGAGCGAAATTATCGAAATTACCGCGGATGCGACTGCTCCAGTTTTATCAAGACGCACCGCGACCGTTCCGCCATTTGGGGCAAAAACTGCATTTCGCGCATTTTTTTTGTTGTTTGCGTTAAGAGTGTGTGTGTGTTTGTGTATGTGTGCAATCAGCTGGGCAGCTCTGGCCGTCTGGGGCCGGGATTACCCATGCAAGGGCGCTGGAAGGGCCGCGGGAGGAGCGGGATGGGGGGAGGGGGTCATAATGCGATTAGGATTACCGTGCCGTGTGACACACTGTGGCCGGCACGAGCAGGCAAGCGAACCAACCAGCAACAACAGCAACAAAAGGAATAAAAAAATGGAAGAAAACTTTTATTTCGGGGCCCTGCAGGGATTTTAAATTTGTTCGCACCACGAATTTGCGCTCCCGCGTGGCGCGTAACTAAAGCGGTTTGCTCTCCGGGTGGGGGAGGGGGAGGGGGTAGGAGAAGGGTGGTGAGCTAATCATGCGTCAACGCCGTCAAAACAAGCCGGTAAGTACTCAACGAACAAAAAAAGACAGAAAGAAAAAAAACACAAGAAAGCAACAAAAAAACAACCAACAGACGTCGATACGTCACGCGGGAAAAGCGCGTAAACATACACGCCTAAATGGGCGCTGATGAGCTTACTTCGAGCCATTAGTGGTTAATAAAAGTGAGATCAGAAAGCGGGGCGTACCAGCGCACGAAGCTTATCCCGGTTTCCGCAACACGAACGCGTGGAAGAATGAAACTCGAACTCGAAGAATGCTCGCGTGCGCTGCTGGGTTCTGCGTGGACCGCTGAAGCCTTGCACCGGGAGTCGATCTCGAGGGTACGGAAACGGTTCGGTGCGTACCTCCGCGCGTCCCAGAAGATAGGACGTAACCCTGTGAAAACCAATCGATTGACTTTTAAACTACTTTCAACGCCCACCAGCGAGATTCCGGGACGATTAGCAACTTCCAGCCTGCCTGTCAGCTCGTTATGCGTTCCTCTTCGTCATTATTGTTCACCTTTGCCCGCACACGGGTAGCAGATGTCCACGCGGGCGTCCCGGGGTAGCGGTTCGGGTGTTCGTTCTCAAATAATTTACACCCGCTCCTCGCGTCCTTGCCGGACACCATTGAGCAAGTCGGGAACAGCGTTTTGTTGAACGAATCCGGTGGCTGCACGAGGACTTTTGCAGGAACTACCCCCGGGAAAGGCGAGGAGGAAACAAGGACGCACTTTTAATGAATTTTTCGCCCATCGGAGGGAGGGTCAGGCCAGTTAACTTTCGATTCCGCCCATCGCCAACGCGTCGCAACGTACGGGTACGCGGAAAAGGATGGCCCACCATCGGTACCCAGCACTCGGGCACCTCCGGACCGCTCACAATGGAGCTATCTTTTCCAACGATGCAAACATTGTGGTCCTGCGTTGAGCGAATTCTTCTCATTTTTTTCAACATTATCATGCAAGTACGATTTGTTCGATTTCTTGAGTTTTAAATTAAATATTGAATCACAATGCTTTATTTACATTTATACCCAATGCTTTCAGCAGCTCATCCTAGACAGAATGCTGTTTAATAAATAAAAACAAGTCAAGGAATCAGTTTTTCAAGGTTCCATAGTTTAGTCAACTTTTGTTTGATTTTTTTTCCTATTACCTTAACCAAATGTGCTATTTTCTTTCCAAAAGACTCTCTTACATTATTACATTAGACTCTCTTACAATTCAAACACATTGGTCTGGTCGCAATCACAATTATAATTATTGAAAAATATAAAAAATATTTAAATTTTAAATTTCAAATGCAATAATTACTTTATTAAAAAAGTTGCACATACTTAGATTGTTTATTTTTAACACTTCTGATATCATTAAATCTCATATTTTTTATCATATGCCATCAAAGATATTAGATTTTATTTTTGTTGTATGCTCCATGATTAAATAATTTTTATTCCATTTAATTTCGCTTATATCACTGCCGTGTTATAAATCAGAAGATTCCATAATCAGAATCGAAGATTTGATAATCATGTTATTGAAGTTGTTTGTTCCTTTCCATACATGAACGTATAAATAGCATTTAACAATACGTAGCTCTAAGCATTTAACAATACTCGAAATACGTTAAATACAATAAGGAAAACCAAAAACATGGCGAGCTTAAAAATACGTTCACGAACATGTAAAAAACAAGCGAGCAATATTACCGCTTTCGGTACATATAGTAGGAGCTACTTTTTTATAACGCTCCTAAAGGTTTATTAAGGAATCGAGCAGAAACAGTTTATTTTGTGTTTTAGTTTTAGCATCTCTATTATAGTGATCTCTCGTAAGTATTTTCATTCAAATTTCGTTTGTAACCTTATCATTTGCAAACAAATTTCAAACATTCACGATATTTTTATAACAATGTAAAGCTGAAATGTAACATATTGATTGGGAAATACATTTATTAGAAAATATCGCATCCTTGCGATAAAATAAAATGGCTTATATTAAGTATGTACATGTTTATACATCATACTCAACTGATTCACTAGATGTTGCGGCAAAAACCACAATAAAGTGGGAATTTGTGCCGTTCAGCCTAGATTGTGTAACTTAATTTTACATCCATAGTTTTGAGTTTGCCAATATGTAAAATCGTCTTTAAAACAAATTATAATTTGAAGTACAAAATGTGCAAAATATATGCTATATTTAATTAAAAAAGACGCCCTATTTCGAAAGCGTCATGACCGAAATTTGAATGACTTTGATCGTTCCCCATGCGGTATTTGCAGCAAATTTTGCACCCCGATGTCCACCATTGGTCCATCGTGCCGTGGGGCTCTCGCAGGCAAAGCCACAGTAATGTAATTGTGTTGAGCGCCCGGTCTGGCCCCCGAATGCGGTCGATTAATTAAGCGAAGTTTTTGGCTGCCACCAGCTCGGTCGGTGAGTTCTCGTCAAAACTCCGGAGGCCAATCAGCGTGGTTACCGCGATATCGGACCGCTCGCTGTATTCACACATGGCAGATGGTGATCGATTTCGTGAATTTGGTGCAGTTTTTTTAAAAAGTGACAATGGTACATCCAGGGCTTAGAACGACGGGATAAATTTTCGATTTTTTCTCCTTTGATGTGGTCACTATTTCTGATTCGTTTGAATGAACTCAATTGTATGGAAACAAAATGGGATTCATCTGTGATGCCAAGTACAAAAAACGTTTAATCATTTGTCTGGGATTTTCGCGAGTGATGTTTTACAATTTTCATTTAATTTGTGCGTGATCGTTTATTGACGAGAAAATGGAAAAAAGCCTATTTAAGCGACTCCTGCAATCCGTATCTACAGTACCAATAATTTGCCACGAATTTTGCTATTTAATAAGCAGCAAAAACAAAACAATGATTCATTTTGAAATTGAAAATAATTCTTGCTTTCAGTTATCAAATAAGCTGATTGTCGATTATTGGAAAGCCGTTCCATTAATCCTCTTTTGAGTGCAAACGCATTTGGTTAAAAAATTGGTTCAAAAATTTCCACAAAGATTTACTCCCATTGTGTCGATTTTTTTATGAACATCAATATCACGCAAGTTGTTAAGTCTCAGAGTTCACGAATTTGACCTAAATACAACAACTGAACAATAAATAGAGGTAATATTTCAGAATTTTGTTCTTTTTCTTTTTTCTACTTTAATCAGTTTAAAAATGCAGACGAAGTGTTAATGAACTCTCTCATATATCTTCATTTATCTTATATCTTATTTATATTTATATATCATCAAAGGATCTTTGCAGAAAAAATCATATGCTACACAAATGCTTCAAAATATCTGAACAAAATGTTTGAAGTGCTCGTAAAATTTGAACAAAATGATAACAAAATCCAATATAGATATCAACATGAAAAAAGAGAAAAAATGCAATGTCAAATAATTCTGAAACAAACAAAGCATGCATAAATGTTCACGCGAAACACGACTTTTGAATTTGAAAAGCTTTTAAAAAGTTAATTCTCTCTTCTTTTATAAACCTAAAAACACATGAAATTTCGTGCACCAGGCGCGCATTATAAGTCGTTAAAAATATGTGTACATTTTTATTGATCGCGCCTGTAAAACATGGCCAAAACGGCGATACGGCCCGTTTCCTCTGCAGTAATGTTGTTCCGTTCCACCATCCCCGCTCGCCCTTCCGCACCCTCTCGAAGCAAAACAGGCGTGAAATGATGGGAACTAGTTTTCGCTACCGGTATTGAACGGTTTTATTGAACCGTCTATCGTTTTGCTCCGGCCTGTTTGCGTCGTTGTTTGGCGTTGCCTCATCCCGCAGGCTTTTGGGCTGCACGCAGTTGCTTTGATTGGTTCGCAGCGCTCTTGGGAGAGATTTGGATTTTGGGTTCTTTCTGTTGCGGCTGTTTTCTTCTTGCCTGCTCGCTGCTAGCTCCTTCGCGTTCCGCGCATCTCCTACGCAACGCAGCGCTCCGGGCAATTGAGCCGTGATGTTCCTATTTTTCATTATTAAGCCCGGCCGCTCTTAACTTGCGATATTTTTTATTCGTACAGTTTTTTTCCCTCTTTTTCACTTTTTTTCGAATGTTTTGTTTTTCATTAGTGTGTGTGTGTCTTTTTTTGTCTCAAAACTACACTCATCGTACGTCTGTTTTGCTTCGGTTTTATTTGTTTGCAAAATCTTTCCAGCTTTTTTTTTGTGTTGTTGTTTTTTACGTTGTTAGTCAGATGTACTCCTTTTCTTTCTTCGATCGTGCGCCCCGTGCGGCATGTGAAAGAGGTGGAGGAGGATCTGAACGACAGCAAAACAAATTACCGCGCGTCCCTCTCTCTTCCCTCCCCGCACCACCGCATCAAACTCCGTGGTCCTGCTCAGCCCAGAAAGCATGGATGTCGATTAGTTCGTAAAGCTGTACATTAAATTGAAAAGAAAAATCGCGGCGACGGTCGGCGGCAAACGCTCTGTTAGAAGCAAAAGCGTCCCGGGCGGTGCCCTTCACCGCTATCGCAACAAGAGAGATCGAGCGATTGTGCAGAATAAGCGAGGGAGAGAGAGAGTGTGTGTGTGAGTGAGAGAGAGAGAGAGAGAGACGGGGAGAAAGATTCCATCGCACACGGAAGCTGTGTTCGCGAGCTCCAAGCGACAAATCTGACACAATCGTCGACCTACCGAATGATCGATCCGATCTGTCGCCCGATGGGGCACGGGGGGAGTGAGAGACGAATAGACACACACACACACATAACACCCCAAACCGATACACCGACAAACGAACTAACGAACGAACTGCGCCTGAAATGAAGCCCCAATGGACGAATAAAGGGGAGAGAGAGAAAAAAAAAACTAAAACGGGCAGCCGAAAGACGCGGGCCTTTATGTTAATAAATTTATTGCTATACACATACAGTTCGTGAGCTGATTAACAATATTAATCATAAAGTCATAATTTATCATCCGACCGGGCCAGGCCTCGGTCTCTCGGGCCGGGCAGTCAAAAATAAAAGTCTTTAAAAAAGAAAAAATTTGCCACACCGCGTTTGGCGGCGCGCGGCACATCAGCATGTCACATAGAAGGAGGGAAGGAAGGGGGAGGGGCAGAGGTGCGATGATGCTGATGCTGAGGCTACTACATTCTGTGGCTCCAGGTTTTCTTTGTCCCCCTGCCACCCCCGGTGCGGTTCTTAGGAGCTTGTTTGCTTCGAAGTCGGCTCCAAAAGTCACTCTGTTTTTTAGAGAGTGAGAGAGTAGTGGTAGTGGGAGGCGGGAGTATAAAAGGGGTTTGGCAGCGGCAGAAAACCCACAACACCAACAACACAAAATGAAGGAACAAAAACACATCATCTAAATCGCAGTCTCCCCCTTTTTTCGGAGGATCGTGACCGAGTGCCGTGGTGTAGATTTAGAGGTAGAGAGAAAGAGAGATAGAGAGAAAGAGAGAGAGAGAGAGAGAAAGAGAGAGAGAGATAGGCAAAGCTGGAAGCAGTGAGCTGGGAAGAACATGAAGAAGAACGAATTAAAATACATTCATTTGGAATTGGTTTTAGCTTAGATGATTAGAAGGATGGCAGAATGGTGGGTTGGGAAATTTTGATGTGTTTCTATGATGGAGATGGGGGAGGAAGCGCCGGACGGGGGGTAGGTTTGCTAAATGGACAGGAGCAGCCTGAAGATGGAAGCGCTCGGAAGCGTGCTCGCTGAAGTTAGCACAAACATTGACCTGATGTTTGTCGACCACAAACTCCTGCTGACCCCTTCCGTTGGTTTTGATTGTGGAAAGTTTCTCTTAAGCAAAGGTGCGCTAGTTGAGGAAGCCTTTCCGTCCTTTTTCTTACACTCAAAGGAACAATTTGTAGTATGGATGTATCTACATCGTCTTGGGGTATTGATGAAAGAAATAACTTTGCCGTTTGCTGACCATTTTCGATCAGAAGTCTCACCCCAAAACCAAGATAACCTTTACGGGCGGTCAGTTCACACGATGTCGCTCATACTATACACGAATAAAACCCATCAAGAAATGTTTTTCCGCGAGCGCGTTTTTCGGTGGGAAGAACGAACGTCAAGAAAACCCCTTCCCTTTTCAAATAAGAGGAGCTAAAGAGGAAGGGAGGGAGGGGGAAGGGGTGGATATGGTCCACACAGGGTAAACCCCAATCCCATCTCACGCAGCTCGCCCGCTCGTGACAGCCTGAGAACCGTTTTAGAGCCGTGTCGCCTCCGTCAAAATCGTGTCCGAAGCATTGACAGCTTTAGTGACAGATTTTTTCCGCTCAATTCCCGCTCCCCCCCCCCTTCCCTCCCCTTGTCCCCCCCTTGATCTATAGTGACAGAAAAAGTCCAATCCGATCCGAAAGGTCCGGTTTCAGGTCGTGCACGATTTCTCGTTTCGAAGCGGCGTGCATTGATTAGCGGAGTTTTTGATGGTGGGTCATGTTCTATTTGACGATGTAGACTTATTTTTTGTGTTTTTTTCATGCACAGAGATTTTGAGTGCATTTTGCATGGTCAATTTTTTGTTTTAAAAATATAATAATTTTATTAAATATTCTGCCCAAATTTACGGGAGTCTTACAAGTCCATTTTAGCTATAGATTACTCCTCGACAGGAACAGGAACTCAGGACGATCTCAGATGATCTTAACAGGATAAATCTTCGTGAACAAATTCATCCACCTCAGCGATAAGCATTTTTTCCTAAAAGAATCATTTTTGGACAAAATTTGAACCGAAGTCTATAAGAAATCAAAAAGACAGCTTAAGCCATAAGCGCAAGTCCTCCGAATCGATATATCATGTTTCAATAATAGCTTCAGCGCAGCTCAATAGCTCAGCAAGAACTCATTGTACCTTAGTATTCCAGTATTCGAGATTGTGAAGAACTTAACTCTAAGGTTTTTGTTGGGTGATGATGGACCGCATCTGCATTCAAAGTCTAGACTTATTTCGAACCCATTTCGCGATCACCAGTAACATTTCGACCTAGTGGATTTCAAAATGTTAAGATTCGGCAGCAAATTTCAGAAAATGAATCCTTATTTCCTTAGTCAAGTAAGGAGTCTGAAACCCAAAGATTCAATCTCTTAGTTCTGGGACGTGCAGCAGAAAGGATAGCTACGATCTACGAGCCTCAGCATAAGATGATAAGTTTTAAATACGACTCTTTTTTTCACCCAGCTCAATTGCAATTCTCTTGTTCCAAACAGAAACTCAATCAAAGATGTCATCGGTGCGGCGACTAGATCAATATTTCAATGCGTAAACCTCTGCTAAAACTCATCTTTATTTCTAATGTTGAAAAAAAGCTTGAACAATTTTACTTTAGTTTTAAATACAACAATATGCAGTACGAAAATAAGCCTTACCTTTGAAAATAAGCGATTGCATTAATAAATAAACAAATAATTGAATAAAAATAAATGAATAAATAACAAAATAAATAAATAGATAAATACTTTTATTCAATCTTGACTAGCAGGGATACGGTTTTCCATTCTAAACGCTCCTTCCAATGTCCAAAATATTGAATTGTGATTTTGATCAGCAGGGTGATTTTATTACTTTGTATTGTTTCTTGCACGGAAAAAGACATTAATTTATATAATAAACGAAGGTTAAACGTTAATGAGATCTATATTGCAATGATGGCAGAAATAAACTAATTTTAATATTTTCGTGAGATATTTTTATAAAAGCTAAGAGGGTTTTTTATTTATATTTTAAAATTATGGAAAGATGGAAAAAAATAAAACACGTATCATATCAAACGAAGGAATAGCATAGTATTAAATCGGAATATTATGAAAAAAGGATAGCCGCAAGATGCTAAAAAATGAAAATTTGTTAAAATTACTACAAAGTATTTATTTTTCGAATAATAAAACACTACAGTTACGATAAATAAACTAAAAACAAAAACTCGAACCAAAAAATCGAAAGAAGGAAAGAAAACAAAATAAGAATGTTACTGGTAGGAGATAAATATGAAAAATGTGGCGAACAATTAGAAGTAAGTTATAATTATTTATTATTGTCTGATTTAATAATAAACTGTTCAGTTCAAATCCATTTCTCAAGAAAAATTACGCATGGGTCAGTTTTCCACGTTTGATATCATGTAGGCTAATTCAATTGAAGGAAGAATTGATTTTATAACAAAATACATTAGGGCCAGTTTCAAGCTATGGAAATCAAACATTATAAAGCACTTATGATGTTAAAATAAATGGTTTATTTTAATTTAATTTAAGCTTACAACAAAGTTTCCTGATCAGAGCTGCGTTGATACCGAGGAGTTCACCCTACAACAAATAAAACCTTCCATGTACGCTGAATAAATTGTGTCGAATGGCTCTTTGCACTCGTCCCCTAGACGTTTTCTGTCTCGCAGCGCCTCAGGACCATCCACTTAGTGAGGTTGACCGGCTTGAATGTGGGATGATCAGCTTGAATAACGCGCGTTAATCAGGCGCAGCGCATAGTTAGGCGCCCGATCGGGGATCTAAATCTACGAGAAATTGCTAGTGCGCTGTCGTGGCGATCATTTCTCTTCGGTGCAGTACACCAAAGGGTGAAAGGCAAAGACACAATCAGCGGCCCGGTAATCCCACCGCATGCCACCACGAGCGCACAAAACGAACGTGTCACTTGATAAGAAAAAAAAATGTGTGTTTTGCTTTGCGCCTGGGACCCGAGCTGACCGAATAGCGCAATCAGTGTGTCGGCTTGGTTGAATTTGTTGGTTTTTTGTGCGCTTGTCCTTGCGAAGGTGTCACCAGGGTGCGTAATTAAAAGTTGATTTTGTTTCTCTCGATCTGCTCGGTTTGACGGTATGAGAGAAACAGCCAAAAAAAAACTGCCACGAAATAAAAAAATATCCACACATTCGACGAAAATACACTTTCGGTGGCAATTTCCTCCGCCCAGCCCGGTGCTTCGCGGGCTATAATTAACGTTACCGGGCGGATGGTTTTGAGCAAGAAATTAAAGCCCCAAACGCGGGGTTCCCCGCCAGTTCGAGTAAGTAATCAGGGTAGCTAAGGCGCTGCACAATTTATGAAAATTATTAATGAAAGATTTCAGCTCCGTTTCAGGTTGATTTGACTACCAAAAGGAAAAACAAAAAAAAAATCCGAGACTCGAGCGGTATCCGGTAGCAGCATAAAGAAGCATAAAAAACATCCCCCCAACCCCCTCCCCCCACTATACTCCTCCACCTTTGTCTCCACCTTCGTCTCATCACCAACGTGACTTCCCCCAGCCGCGGCTTTATGGCAGCAGCGAAAATATTAATAAAGAAGCAGACAAATAAAAAAAACTGATCCGAACCGAATCAAATTTGTTCGATGCGATGGACCAGCGCGGTGGGAGAGGATGAGAGGAGTCTATTCCAGGCCTGGCAAGCGGAGGTTTGTGTCGAGGAATGTGAACACCTCGCGCATATGAAACGATCGCAAGTAATAACGCCGTCGACGTCGTCGTCCGAAAAGCTCCGAAACGCACTAAAATTAATTTCAATCCGCTTGTGTTGTGTCTCTCAACACACACACACGGGCGAGCACGCACACACACGCACACATCAGCCGCTCGGGGTGTCCGCTTTTTCGCACCCGCGGGTACCGCGGTTTTGTGCAGTTTCTGTTTTCTTTTCCCTTCTCGAAACATCACCGCGCTGGGCCCCCTTTTGGGAGACAAGAGCCGCCCGAATGGTGCAATAAAAGCATTATAAATATTTTATTTTACTTTATGATTTCTTCGGGCGCTCCGTCGGACGCCCGGGCCATCGTTTCGCTTGTCAGATTTCTGCTGCCAGCCCGCTACTACAGGCAGCAGCAGCATCATCATCATCGGCGGCGGAAAGGATTTTACGGCCGCAAACGAACGTACCGAAGCGAACCGCGCCGCAGCAAGATGCTGGAAAACGCGCGGCTCCCGGCTTTTCTTCGTTTTCCTGCCGTGCTCCTGGTGTTACTCGCGACGGTGGTTGGTTTGTGCGGGGAAGCGGCCGGTGGGGAAGGCTGGGATCCAATCGGGCGTCGAAGATGCGGTGCCAGCTACTTTCCACCGTTTGGACCCGCTCGGGAAGCACACATGGCAGCGGAGCTGGAATGTAGCGAGCGTTTTGGCTGGCGGTCCCTGGGAGCGCAGGCAAGGGAAGTGGTGTGGAAGGCGTGCACGAGCGAGGGAGCGAGCGAGAGACAATACCGAAAGCACGCGGCCGGCCAACGAAGACGGAACGACTGCGGGTGAGGCGAAGGCAGGGAGGCAAAAGTGAACACACAGTAGCAGTTTGGAATAAATTAAAATTAAACTCTTGATTGCCTCCAAACATGCCTTCCGAATGTCTCCGACTACCGCCATCTTGTCCCCCGCTGCCTGGCTGGAACTGAGGAGGATTGGATTGGAGAAGCAACAAAAGCCAGGCTCAGCGTCGGCAGAAGGGATTATACGTCGTCCCGTCTTACGATCTAGCTTCGGGTCCCGGGGGGGGGGGGGGGGGGGGGGGGGGGGATGCTGGACGGTCGCATCGGTGGAGCGCCCCGGGCATCGGGCATGACTCCGGGACCGGGCCGCCATCAAAATTCCGTGCGACTATATGCGTCTCGCGGTCGTGCAGAACGAGCCTCGTCGTAAAACGAGATTTAAGCGCGTCTCGTTTGCCGCTGGAGGTCGTCCCCTGTCCTACCCGCGGACGCCTAACAATGGCGGGCCTAATCTCGAACTCATTAACTCACCTGGGCTGGGACATTAGGAGAATCGAATCGAACCGAAACGATGCCCGCGGCTACCGTTCCAACGTCCGACACCATTCTGGAGCAGCGCGCGAGGCACCTTCTGGAAGCGTTAGATCATCCGTTTGCCCGTGCTCTTCCTGCCGTTGGGACATTGCTGGACATTACTCCCGTGGACAAACTTCGCCTACTCGGCACGATTATCGATCGGTAATGCGATGTTGCGAGGTGGGGTGTGCCGCCGGTGAAGCCCTAAGCAGGGCCGTTAGCAATAGGTAATGTATCAAACAAATTGGAAAGGCTTCCCTTCCGAAGCCGACGACCGACCGGGACGTCCCTCCCTGTGACGCGTACGCTAATGAAAATCGACACGGAACGGCTGCACGGTGCCTGGCTAGTGCTGGTAGTGTCAACCGGGCGCACCACGCTGGGGCTTCCGGCCGGTCGGAGTGCGTGCGAGGTCGACCCATCAAGTCGGCACGTCAACGCGGTCGCCACCGCCGGTCCGGCAAAATTCGTTGACAGCTGCGTGCGTGCGTGCTTTCGCGCTCGTTCCCAAACTGACGGCCTGTCCGAGCTGTCATCGGACGTCGGACGCGTAATCGCCGCGATCAAGGCTAGCCGATTGGCCGTCGTCGCCTTCAGATTTTGGACCGGTGCAGGATTTGGTCCTGAAGATATCACGAACTTCGTCAGGAGGTGCAGATGTTCTAGATGCCGGCGGATCCGCGCACGGATCCGTGCTCGCTAGGTAAGCTGTCAATAGCCGCAGTGACATCACGACGAGCGGATGATGTACTCATCCAGGTCAGAAAGACCTTGTCCTGGACCTGGGTCACATCTTGCGCCCTCATGACACCTACTCCACTGTTGACCGCAGAAGCGCTTTTCAGGGTACAGGATCATCGTGCAGATCCTGCGCGAGCTTCGAGCTGCAAACCCATAGCTCTCTCTCTCTCTCTCTCACTCAGCCACACTCGACGAAGGGTTAGGCCCATTCGGCTACTGCTTTTCGGAGCGGCTCAAGTACGGAGGGATGATACGGATCAGCTTACGCCTAAAGGGGTAAGGCGATCGCAAACAGCGGGGTGTTATGTCAACAGATTATGATAACCATGATGAATGGCCAATTTGGCAGCACAACATGTACGGACAGGGCTACCCGGCGGGATCCTCTGGTTCGCCCTTTCCCCGGTTCGCCAGCCTCCCGCATCTTGGCCGGCGGTGGAAGATTATACGCGAGCGTTCCGTATCGATCAGGCCACCGTCGGCTTCGGCGTTCCCTCAGCCGCCAGCCCTAATCCCGCGCGCGAGACGGTGAGGTAAACGGTTGCCATTCGGTTTGACCCAAAAACCCCTTTGCTTTTCGCGCTCGTCGGCCGACGCTGGAGCCGCCGACCAAGCCAAGGGTCCGTCTGAAGGAAATAAGACGGAACGGGCGGCGAAGGCATCCGTGCGCGGGTTGAACCGATTCTTGCTTTCGATGCGCATTCGATCTCGTGTACATGTGTAGGTCCGTTTGTTTACGATCGAAAAAGGGTTGAGTGAGACGGGGATTGAGAAAGAGAGAAAGAGGAGCAAAAAAAACAGGATTAACATTATGATCCTCCACTCATTAGCCATTAACGCTGATCGATTTCTTTTGTCATAAAATCGGTTCGTCGAAATCGCTGCATGTCATCGGTTGGCACGTACCCCATCATGCCAGTGGGGGTAAGGGGGGAGGGGGTGATGGAGGTGGCGGAAAGTAGAGGTTTATTGTTTGCTGCGTCTACCACCGTTTGACCCCAAGAAATACCCATTTGAAGCGCTGTTTTCGCGCGGAACCCAGCGACATAAATCACGTCGGATCCGGCCCGAAGGGCCTGAAATAAAATCATTGCAAAAACACATTATTTCTTTCGTTTTTTTTTCTTCTGTTTTTTCTCCCCGGTAAGCCGTAGCCCGTTTGAATGAATCGTACCACCCGGGCAGCGTGCGAACGCGACTAATTTATGGATTTATGGTTTTTACGATCGGCGAACGTCCCGGAGATGCCCACGCCGGCTGCATCGATCGGAAATGGGGAGGCAAACGCTAATTCTGTTTTGAATCCGGCTGCCTTTCAGTGCCTTTCAGTGCCTTCCAGCGCGTACTAAAAAAAAGGATTGGATGGACCACGGGCGGATGATGGAGGATGATGACTCCTGCCGGGCGGGATCGCTCGGGTGGTACCGAGAAACGCGGCGAGAAAGGGAGGTCGTTTGGGAGGGGCAGGAGGGGGCGATGGGTACTCAAATAATTATCAGCTACCGTGCGTGTTCCGCGCCCGTTTAAGCTGAATGATCTGTTTGCCGAATCGGGGTTTCTTTCAATGAACCCTCGCCGAAGCGGCCCTGCGGCCCTGGGGTTTTGTAATGCAGTTGTTAAACTTTCACCGTTGCCCAGCGGGGGACGAGAGGGAGTGCCAAAAGGCTGGATGATCGGATCCGTTGGCTGGACCGTCGCTCTACCTGCCCTACCTGCCCGGCGAGGCGATGAGCCACACAAATCCGTGCGTGGTGGTGCTTTGGTGCTTTGGTTCTGCTAACATGCGTGTAATAATGATGATCTCT
The DNA here is from genome assembly GCA_000473445.2 of Anopheles farauti. Classification (NCBI taxonomy): domain Eukaryota; kingdom Metazoa; phylum Arthropoda; class Insecta; order Diptera; family Culicidae; genus Anopheles; species Anopheles farauti. The sequence continues at coordinate 928,169 of KI915056.1, read as the reverse complement.
AGCCGACAAAAGAACAATTGGTCAAACGCTTTGTTTCGAAGCCTGCCCTCCCTGCCCTCCCTCCCCTCCCTGCCTTCCCAGGAGGCAGCAAAAACAAAGCCTGCGTCCGAATGCACTCTCAGGTCGAAGCCATCGGGTACCGATTTGGCCAACTTCAGCAAACGAAGCCAGCTCCATGCCGGGCGATTTTTTCCTCCCGTCCTTTGGTTTGCAATCATTATTAGCAGCATCTCCCTAATCCTTTCTGCCCATCCCAGCGCGGGCGACCACCAGCAAGTGATTAGCAAGCAAGGTATCACTTTCACACCCGCGGAGGCGTCGTTCGTTCCAAAACCGAAACCAACCTGACCCGACCTGACCCGGCTACCCCGTAATCCCACTCGTGACGCTGCGTGCATTTCGCGAGATCTCGTCAACGTTGCCCAAACGGTGCCCGGGTCGGCCCGGTCGTGCCCGCATTTCTTCGGGATGATTCATCTCTTCGCCTCGATAAGGGTTCCCGGTGGTCGGGGCCGGGTTCGGCGCAGCAATTTATTACATTCTTCTCACCTTCCGGGGGTACGCTGTCAAACCTATTAACGCAGCGTAACCGATTGCTTGCACTCGCTGGCTGGGACGGGTCTCTTCGGGCGATATGGCGTGGCGCAACGCGGCTCCCGCGTCCATCGCCATTGACGGAAATGTGCGCTCTGTGTATGGGTGTGTGTGCGTTTTGGTTGTTGTTGTTGTATTGCTTCCTCTAAGTTGCTGCTTCGTAGCAGCACAGCAAAACAAAAAAAACGCTGAAGGGATTCTTCAATCCCACCGATATCTTCGAAACGGAGAAGGATGCCAGGGAAGGGAAGAAGCAGCGGCAGTCGAAGGTACCATAAAGTAAAACATAATACTCTACTCGGCACACCAATCTTGGTATAGACACACGCACACACACACTCGTGTAGCGACAGGAAACAGCCACAACGACTTAATCCAGTGTCGATGAAAACGGACGAACTGGAGCAAAAGTCCACAAAGGGAAGAAACACATAAAACGATGCCCTCCTAAGCCCTGGTGGGTAGTTCCGCGGACAGGATGGTGAATTTGTGGGTTGAAGAAGGGGAGGGGGGGGGGGGGGGGGTAGTCGAGCGTAGAGCTGGAGCTACCAAATCCTCACACGTTCACACACACGTACACACACACACACAGACACACGCATCAATTTGTCTCCGGGGTCACGTTCGGGGTCCTGCGCTCCGATGATGCGCGGGAGAAAGCTGACAAGGAATTTAGGAAATCTTTTATTTAGATCAATAATAAAATCAAATTATAAACAACCTTCCCTTTTCTGGTCCTCTGTGGGAGGGAGGGAAGCTGGGGGAGGGAGGTGATTTCAGTGGGAGTAGCTTAGCCCGGCAAACAAGCAAACGAAACGAGAGCTGTAAAACAAAAAGCCACACACAAAAAAAAATACATAATCCCCGAGGCAGGCCGGGACGCGGGATGAATTTAAACTGTTACCAATAGATATTGCCAATGGAAGAAGAAAAAAAAACACACACACACACATTGACACAAAAGAGCAGAAGAAGAAAAGGTGTACAAACATTCAAGTTGAAGCGATCGGAAGGACCGCTGCAGCCGGCATTGTTCGGTGCATGACCGGAAACACGCCCGCCTGGACGAGAAAAGCGAGTTCCGATCGAGGTGAAACATTGAAGCGATTGCGAGCAGGAAACGGTGCACGATTTTTGACAGCTCCCAAATCCGGCATGATGCACTTACCCGATTCCGATTTAGACGCTTCGCTGAGCCGTTGACATTACCGAAGTGCGGCGAAGAAAGAGAAAGAAACACGATCGGGAACGTTGCTAGAGTGCATTGCGTCGCAATGCAAGTAGAGTAATCGAAAAAAAGCCGAAACAAAAAAGTAAGACAAAAAACGACTCAACAAAAAAACAGCTTGTGTAAGAGCTGATCGTTTCGAAATTGGTTAGTGAAGCGACGCGTGAGCGGGCGGGAGAGCGGTTGTCAAGCGCACAACGAAACAAATCAATAAACAAGTAAAGCTGTGAAAGCGACGACGATTCGAGGGCAGGCTGCTAATAAAAGCGGCCAAGCGGGTGCGATCGAGCGATACACACGGCTCCGAGATCGCACTGTGGCGGATCGAAACGAAACGTAACACACGGGAGGAGAGAGAGAGAGAGAGAGAAGAGCGAGCGAGAGGGAGAGGGAGAGAAGGAGTGAAAAAAACAGACAGTTGAGAAATTTTTCCATCGACGCGGACAAATTTCTGACAGATCGATTTAGGCCGATTGCGACGATGATTGCTAACGAGAGGATGCGAGAGAAGCGCGCCCGGAGAAAACCGAAGCAAAACAAAGCAAACAACAACAAAAAAAAAGACAAATCCGACGCTTCCGACGCACAAAACCGATGTGCCGTACGGGATGTGCTCCCCCTGTCGGCTGTCAATCGAAGCTGGCTACGCTCCGCCATTCGCTTCTCACGTGAAGATTGATGAGCGTGAAGGTGAGGCGCTGGCCTAATTTGCGCCACGGCTGGTTACGTGCGCGAGTCGCATTTTCTGGAATGCGGAATGCGAAAGACTTCGGACTGCGGACGTAGCCGATAGTGGAGATGCGCTGGTCGCAAAACCTGGCGCCCGGCGGATGTTAGATCACAGCCACTGGCGCAACCTGCCCTGGTTGGCGTGGTGCGCCTTTTTCCGAACGCGCAGAGCGCGCGAACCATTACTCAGAATTTAATACCCGCAATTAAGTAATAAAAAAAGTTATTACCGCACTGAGTGTGTGTCATAAAAATTGAACTAATTTGAATCGGTTAATGCGCCGGAAGGCGGTACAGGTTTCGTATTGGGGTTGGGGACACGCACTGGTTTATGGGAGGATTTTGCACGATCGGCTGTTTTTTCGAACCGTTATTAAAATCGCTTTAGTTCGGTTTACTTTTTTTATTGGTAAATATCTAAATGCCATCTTTCAGGTAGACATGAACATTAAGAAATACCACGCGCGGAATGAGAAGTTGTACAGTGCTCATTAAAATTGGATGAGGATCATCCGTGGTTTGTTACAGCAAGTGGACTATGATCGACTATGTCCTATTATTCCACTAAATCGAATGGTTCAATCGACATTCTTAACGAATAGTAAGACACTCATCCATCCTAAGGCTGCAGATCTTCAATATCTGTTTGATAACTAGTGAGTATGCAGCTACCGACTTAACCAAACAGATGTAGCTTTCTCTTGTACCTCACAAGAGCAGAAGTACAAAGAGTATTTTTTTCAATAAAGAGTGCTTTAAATTTTGAGGACCCAGTATGTATGAAAACATCGTAGATTTAGAACAACTTAAGGTAGTTAAAAGTACGAACCTTGCAAAATCATTCCTAGTATAGTAAAGTCTTAAAGTGTAAAAACATTTAGAAACTATCATTTAGTAAACAAGCACCAAGATATAATTTTATTACATGTTCCCAATTATCTTTCTTTTTATTAACTGTAAGGAGAATCATTGCTCTAAAGTAATAAGAGGAGCGAACATTACAAGTATATTTTCCGAACAGTTCCAGTTTGTTGTCCAGAAATGTAGATATTCAAAATGTACTCTGCCAAAAACTAACATTTAACATAATGCATTTTTTTCTATGTTATCAATTAGTTATCGTGTAGTTAGACTTTATTAGATCGTTATAGAACCAAGCATCTTTGGTTTTGATCGTTGACCTTGGGTAGTTAGCGGCTCGAGCTTCGCAAGTCTATTATTGGAACAATACCGGTTCGATGTCTAGAAATGTAGATATTTACTCAAAATAACACGAGTTGCAAATGTGTTATATCTTTCCAATAAATTTAGGTGTTATCAGGTCATAATACATCATTTTTGAATCGAGCATCTCTGAGTAATTAGTCGAGCGAACATCACAAATATATTTTTCGAACAGTTCCAGGTCGATGTCCAGAAGTGTAGCTATTTCCTCAACACTAAAATCTTACAAGATGCATCTGTTTTATATCGTTCCAATTATTTTGGATTCATTAAAAGTGAAGAGAACCGTTGCAAGATATATCACCTTTGAGTTTGACCGCCCGCCTGGGGTAGTTAGATGCGCGAAGTACCGGGCACCGTGACAAAGAGCCCCTAGTAAAGGCCCGAGAAGTGAATTGAGCCCGTGAGATGAATGAGATTTGACCATGCTCAGCGAAACCCAATCGAACGAACCAAGGGCACACTCGCGGCCGTCTGCATCTAAAACTGAGCCAATAAAATCATCCAGCAGATCTCGTGCGTGTTGGGCTGCACGGTGCGAGATGAAATCGACACCGATTAGAACACGGTCGTGGCGTTCGTTAGGCGTACCTACGCAGCACGACCAGCCAGACGACCGGACCGGTCACCCGCCTCACCGGCAGACTGTCCTTGGCAGCTGGATTGATTGACGTATGGATTTGCATGCAGTGTCGCATGGGCCACGTGAAGTATGACCATTTTATTTGCCCCGGCCCCGCAAATTGGCGGCGTGCGGCGCGGATAATAAAGGAATGCACCATCCGGTGCGGCTAATAAAGCGGTGCGAAGCGCATCACGGCGAAAGCAGGCACGAGCGAGTTTCGCGATATGCAGCGATTAGCGAATCGACGATGTCTGATTGCGGGTTTTTGCTTCCCTTCATTGAGCAGCGGGATTTTTTTACGACTTCACGCCTGGCAGTGCAGGCGGCGCTTGAGGACTCAATCAAGTGGTAGTTGGTGATGGTGGTGCAAGGGAGTGCAATAAAAATCCCGGAGAAGATCCACTGCCGGTTTCGCTCGACGGCGACCTTTGCGCCGGGAGGACGCTGGACGGAAGTCGGCGTGTGTCAGCTTAAGCAAGCGGCCGTAAAGCGACTTGCCCGGTCGCGTACTCCGCCGGGCAGCTGCAATAAAACAGTTTACGATTATTTTACGGCCCAACCGTCCTCACACCCGGACGGTTCGGCGCACCACGGGGGAGCAAGGAAGCCGGTCAACGACCATGTGCGATTGCGGTGTTGTAACCTGATGTCGTCGTCCGGGGCCGTGCGAGGTGCGACCGACATAAAAATGCTAATTATGCTAATATAAATACAGTACCTCCTTCTGCCGGGCAGGCATTGCGTGTGACCATTTATGAAAACCACTAAATCGATCGGTATTTGCCAATCAATGTTTGGAAGGCACTCGCAAGCTCTAACCGCACGGGCTGCATGTTCGCCGTTGTAATTGATGTGCCGATTGAGTGACTTCAGAGGCAGCAACGGTGACACCCACCCCTGGCGGGAAGATTGACCTCCTGTGACGAATGACCGGACTGAATGACAGGTACCAGGGCAGCAAACAGCCGTGAACGTTCCACACTCCTCAAAAACTCACCTCGTACGAACGGCGGACACCCGGTATCCTCTTTCGGTGACGTTGCATTCGCGCACGCCCCCGGGAACCTACTCGGGACCTTTCGGAAATCGGAGATCCGGAGCATCCCGCCGCAAGCTGCGTCTGCCTCCCCGCCCAGATAAAGTGTGATAATCGCCCGGTTTGGGTAGCTTCTTGATGAATTAAACTGATTAGCGCGGGGCAGGGAGCGACCAACTTCCGAACGTTATTATGTGTCACATTCTCCCGTCCTTCCGCTGCCGCAAGCCGACAGCCGACAGGTTGTCTCGGAGCCCGCGCTCGACCGGAATCCCAACAATGCAATACCACGCCGTCGCAGCAGCGGGAGTAGCAGCCATTAAAATATCGAATTTCAAACTCAATTATGACAAAACACATCCACATTCCACAGTGTCAGAGCACTCTCCTAGGGGGTATGGCTGTACCTGTGCCTTCGGGTCGCTTATGACAGGTTTTTTTTTTGTTGTTAACAGGAGACCCAACGGAGAACGAAAAGGGAATATTTGGCCGTCTGCTGCATTCCCTTGGCTAACCTTTTTTTTATTCTACGGACGATACGTGCCCCTCGAGATCAGAGATAGAATCGCTGGCTTTGGGCGTTTATATGAGAATTTCGTTATACTTTTTATCTGTTCCTTGCAGCCTGGTGCGTTAGTGACATCTTCAGCGAGGGTTAATAAAATCAAAGCTAATCTAACCAATATCCAGTACCGCAACAACTTCATTTATAGCATGATGTTGCAAGTGATTGAATCGCAGCTTCTTCTGTATGAGATCAAGGTTAAGAGTTTGGTACTAGGTCATTAATGATATTCCAAGGCAAAACTTCTACTTATACTGTAGTAGCAAGAAAGGTACAATTCAGACCTGTTTCTGAAAAGCTAGGTAAAAATCTTTAGCAAATTTAATAAATACAATGCTCAGTACGTTCACATGAAACATCTACATGCATTGTAGGTGGTGGAAACAACAAATTTCTGTATAATATGACTTGTTTTTTTTTTCGAGCGATATGAAAATATAATATTTTTTTTTTTTTCGCTCAAAAGTCATTATAATAATAAAAGCAACACCAGGTATAATATTTTTAATAATAATAAAGATTTCCTTGAACTAAAAATCTTGAATCCTTGAACTGAAGTTGCTTCGTAAGAGATCATGTATTATCCATCCACTGTTTAGTAATGATAAAATTGTTATTCCCCTTTAATGAGCGCAGGTAAAGGTAAACACTCGTAAAGCCTCATTTCGGTATTTTGGCTAAGTGTTGGATTCATCATATAGGTGAATCCAACACTTAGCCAAAATACCGAAATGAGGCTTTACGAGTGTTTTTTTTTTGCGTCGGAAAAGCGCAGCAGCCGATCGGTGTTGTTAACAGCGTGAAAAGCTAAGGGCTCGTTCGGTCGATCGAAATCAGATAAAAAAGAAAGAAAGAAACAAAAACAGCACGCATCGAGCATGCCAGGCAGCGTGTGGAAAGTGGATATGTTAAATGGCGCGCACACGCAGAAGCGACGGCGAACTTCACTTTCACCCGGCTTTGGATGGGCCTATTGACTTCGGCCGGTTTCGTGCCTACGGCTAATGGAGCCGGGCGCATCCTCTCGCACTCGTTGCCGGTTGAACGACTTTCCGGGACTCCGGGACGACCTCCTGGCTCTTGGCGGAACGCACTGAGGCATGGCGGCTTCTGCAGCTGAAGCTGGCGGATGGGAGAAAAAAAAGCACTCACGGAAACCGTTTTTGGACCTTGATGCTTATCGTCCAAACCGAGCCCCGAAAATGAAAACCCCGACCGATGCTCGCACTTTGAGGTTAGAAGTGCAAATCCCCCTTCCGACCAGAACTTGAGGCCTGAAATGTTTCACTTCCAATTGCAGCACCGATAATCGGCGGCAGGCGTACTCGAGCGTAACGTCTTAAGGCTGCTCGAGGCGAGCGCGCGATTTGGGAAGCGTTTGGGAAGTGGTGACTGCGGGATCTTGAGGCTGCACTAAGAGCCACGAGTTTTTTTCCCCTCTCAAAATACGGCTCAGTTTCGCAGCCAGCCGTTTGCTAATTAGATATTGATTCGAACGGCGTCCGCTCGCACCGGATCGGATCGAAGCAAGTGTTGAAACGGCGACGGCTCGTAAAACAAACATTAAAGATTAAAGCGTTCTTGTTTCGCTGCTGTTTTAAGGTGACAGCAGCGCTTAGGCAGCGATTAAGCAGCGCGAACACCGCAGACGATAGTAGGCGCTGTGCGGGGCGATAAATAACGTTAATCCATAGCTGTGAAAATGGCGGCCAGCGTTCGTGGCGGGTGCGGCAGAGGTCGAATTTAAGTAGTTGGGGCACGCAGGGGGTAAGGGGGTAACAGTTTCCGGTGACCTCTGACATGGCGAGTCGAGATCGAACGTCCAATAAAGCCATTGCTTCCTGTCAGCGCACGTTGACCGAATCATTTCGAATCATGCCAGGTGCCTGCGGTTGACTTTTAAATCTCGTACACTCCTCAACTGGGCTTTATGGATTTAACCCAGCCCAGCTCAGCCCTGCGTGTGCGTGTATGCGGTGCGAACACGAGCTCTTACTGTCTGTTCCGATTAAGTCTTTAAGCAGCTTGTTGCGCCAGTAAGCATGCGCCGCAGGTAGCCTTGCACAAGGAAATGGCCAGCTCGTTAAACTCTAACATGCATAAAGCGTTTATTGCTATATTGCAGCGTTAACATAGCGCCAGACACAAAGGTTTATGCTTTTGCTTTGCTCGCCAAATAAGACGTTTACATGCGTTATTAAAATGGAATCAAACAAGTGTTATGGTGATAAAAAAATAATTATTTGCGTCTTTGTTGAAACCATCTGAAAATTGCATTGTATTTTATTGAAAGATTAGATGTAAGCTATTTCAATAAATTTATTTGGAAGATGAAATGTTTTGTTTTTAATTTTTTGGTGCTTTACCTTATGTTTTTGCTAAGCTCTCCAAATAGGACGTTAACATTCGTTATTAAAACGCAATCATTTATGGTGTTATGGTGATTATAAATAAATCATTATTTGAGTCTTTATTGAAACCATTTCAAGAATGAATTTTGTTTTATTTAAAGATAAGAGGAAAGCTGTTTCGACAAATTTATTCGGAGTTAACACTTTTTCAATATTTTTGTGCAGTAATTGAAGTGTTTTGCTTGTAAAGAATTGGTAAATTTGATTCAATTTTGTTATAGAAACTCCAGACACACTTCAGTGTTAATTTAAATTTTTCAGGACTTGATATTACATTTTTCTTGATATTAATTAAATTAAATATAATGATTGAATTTTCCTTAAAGGATATTAAACTCATTGAAGTATATTAAAGTTGGAAAAGAAAGCCTAAATGACAAAATTGTGTTTAAAGATCTAGAATACATTACAAGACAGATCTAGAACTGCGACTTTAACAGATTGTTTTATTTCGAAGGAACATTGTATGCATCAAATACACATATTTCAGAGTATATTCTAGTTTCAAAACAGAAGTTCAGTTTCAAAAACCTCAAAACCTACTAAAAATAAGGACTCTACTTCCTAGATGATAGCAGATACTGAAAAACAAAAACAGAAAAATAGTTCAAAATTATTTTAAAGGAATCCTCTAAGCTTAAAAGAGCACGGGACAAACTGACCAATAGGTTAGTCATTAATAATGAATGGGTTAGTAGATCAGATAACTGAATTGAAAACGCATCTGCACCGGCACAACGGCATCACGTTGCAGAAGGATATGGAAGGAGACGAGGGCGGGTACATGACAGGCACCACATTGAAGCTGTCGACTCTGGAACATTGCCCATAAGCGAGCTGCAAACTTGACATTCAGCAAACTCCCGCAAAAACCGAACCTTCAAGTTTCGTCTGATGTGTGACACACCAAACAAGATACGAAAACGAAAACCTTCTTTCGCCCAAGAAGCAGAGAAGAGATGCTCGGGCAGCCCCCGGGCCGGCTAATCCCTCCCTGGTGGCCTATTCAATTAGTGGAATTGCAACTTTATTTTGTCCCGAAAACCCCGGGGTCGGGGCAATTAATTTCTCATGGCATAGGGCCCATACATGCCCGTGCGGGAAGCCTTCGTCACACACACACACACACACATACTCAGAAGTAGCCGGTATCGGTATCGGGTCCTCCTTCACAACACTTCAGCCACCGCCAGAAAGCCGCCCTCCTGCACGCAAAAAAAAGCTTAGCACGCACGCATGAACTGTTCGGCACAATTGGGTGCCTTGGTGTTGGCCCAGGGTCCTTTCGATTTCGATTTTCCCATTTTCCAGTCCCATGCATGCGTGTATGTGTGTGTGTGTGTGCGTGGCACCTTAGATTGCAGTTCAACCCAATCCAGACCTCCAGAGGCTTTCTGCGGGCAGGCTGGAGGGTGAGGAAAGGGTGCCGGTAGGGGACGTGGCAAGGGGTTTTTTTTTCCTGCGGAGGGAGCCCCGTTCGCATAAGCGGAGTGCGCCGAGGTAAACGAAGCGAAGGGCTGCAATTTTTCTTCCATTTTCCAAATTCATTTCTATTTGCACGCTCTGTGTGTGTGTGTGTGTGGGTTTTTTTTTGTATGTATTTCTTTCTTCTTTTTTCCAGTTGGAAAGGCGCGCGCGTCCTTTTGTTCGGTTGCCCGGGATCGCGTTGCGAATGGCTGCATCGTACCGTCGCCCTTCCACCGTCGAACAACAAAAAGCGTATTAGCATCCTAATCTTGTGTGAATGATATACGAATGCTGCATGGCGTCCCTGCTCGGTCTGGGTTCGTTCTGCTTTCGTTCGCCGGAAAGGAGCCCTCTCCTGCCGAACTCCCGTCACACTCCAAACCAAACGGGGGATGCGCTAACAGCGGCATCGGGAAAAATCAAACAACGCAAAAAAAAGAATCCCAAAGCTTTACTGTTTTCGGGAAGGTCCTGTCGATCGTTAAAAACACGAAATTGCTCACGAACCCCACGCATGCACGGGGTCAGTTGTAGCATTTTTCTGTATAAATATAAAACAGTGACACACACACACGTAAACGCAGAAGAAAAATTTAACACACCACTACGCGGCTCAGGGACGTCAAGGTAGCACACGAGAAGAGGAGGCGAAAAAAAACCGAATTGTACGGAGAGACAAATTGTTATTTTAGCGCTATTTGTGCTGAGGAGGAACATTTTCCTCCCTTCGGGTTTTTGTGTATTTTTTTTAACGCCAGAGTGCGTAAAATTTGTGTAAAATTAATCCTCCAGCCCTTTCCACGGAAAGAGAGGGAGAGAGTAAAAATTCGGTGCCGGATTTTTCGTGCGGCAAGCGCGCAAGAGCGCATCGTTATCAGGAGGAATTTTCCACCTATTTTTAACCTTCACGTTTGCATGGCAGCTCACGCACAGCTAGGGCTTTTCCGACGCCTAACCGACGGGGCGTGCTACCCGCCTCGTGCCCCCGCACCCCGCCCCGGTTGCAGCTATAATTCGTGCAAATAGTTTTTATTTGTCTGTAGTCAAGTTTTGCCCCTCCCCGGGGGCGACGTCGGTTGGTACGATGATTATTAGCCCGCCAGCTGGCAGCGTAGGGCCGACCGGGCGGGCGGGCGGATTTGCTCGAGAACATTTATTCGATTAGTTTGTTATTATTAGTCGCGTTTTCGCACCACCGGGCATCTGGTTGCTTAGTGCCTTACGCTTTTATGACACCGCGCCGGGCGCGTTTAATTGGCTGCGATAATTGTTTGCATTATCTAGAAATCACTCGTAATCGGTTGCTGCTGAAGGGAAGCAGTCACTTATGTTTAAAATTATTAAACTTATCCTTTTTCCTCGACATCGGCACTATGATTTCCTTGGAACATGGGAATGAACAACGTGTTTATATTTCATCTGTTGACGTGGTTAATACTCTCGTGAAATACTGATCCATCTCATTATATATTCATGCGTAGTTCATGGCATTTCTAGCTGCTCTTAGGGAGAGTTTAGATAAAATCTAGTTTTAAAAACATGAATTGTTATTCTAATTTATTTATTTATTTTCATTTTAAATCTCCGCCGGAGATTTGTTTTAGACTTTCAAAATCTAATTCAAAAAAGTAAATCTACCGAAATTCAGATTGGAATGGATTAAATAATTTGCTATAAATGGAATAAATGATCGAAATGATAAACAATTCGCAATAAAATCGCTTGTAAACAAGAAAAATATCCCCAAACCTTTTTTTTATATTGGATATATTGGAATATTGGAGCTACTTCAAAAGCTGGTTTATACTTTTTTCAAATTTTATTTTTGCTTATAAAAAGCATATATAATTACAACTTTAGTTGAACTTGATCTCGAAACTCTCACTAAAAATTTATTCACAATATAAACTGAGAATATCAAAAATTTTCAAGACTAACCGAGAAAACTGGATTAAATGTAAGTAAACTATGAGGTAATGCCATGAAACATAAAAAACGGGTTCATAAGCCACGATAACAAAGATTTTAAAAAACCCTTACCTGTCCTTTTTTCGTGGTGAAAACGAAATCGATCCTTAAGAACCTTGTTTGAAAATGCTGCCAGAGAGCAGCAAATAATTATCCTTAATTTATTAATATTTTATATAATTTATTTTATAAAAATTGAACATTAACGTATAATATTGATTATGTGTAATGTGGAGGAATTGCCCATTTGTAATCATTGTTTAGTTTTAAGTATAGTTATAAGCAATACGGCCAGGCCGTTATTTCTTAAAATAAATAAAAAAAAAGTATAATATTTGCGGTTTTTTATCCATGAAAGCGCATTCCGCGGTTGAAACTAGACGACTCTGAAATATTTGTCAAGTTGTTAAGGGCTACCCAAAGCTTTTCGTGTACAGAGTCTAGAGGACAGGCGAGAAATGTATTCTGAAAATTGTAAGCTCATTATTACTGAAGTTATATCGTGTCAAAGTCTTGACATTGTGAAAGCTGGAATTTTGTATTCAAAGAAACACTTTCATAATTTCATTGAATTTCATGAAAATATGTTGCAAGTTACTATTCGCATGGAGTGTTTTTCGCTAAATAACTTCCATCATTATTCTTCGTAAATGTGCTTTAATTTAATGAAGGTCGTAAGGAAGGTAAGTAATCTGTTTCTCGCAAACTCTGACTTCCCTCGAACGCTGGACAAAGCTTTCTCTTTAACATGAAAGTAATCGCAGCTTGCCTGAAGGCTTTAATTAATGGAACAGTCGGTTGCACATCGCTAGCGGGTTCGGAAAGTAATTGAACAAAGTTGTACCTCACCTTAGAGCTCATGCTCACCCCGTCGACGGTTTTAGCTCGTTCGGGATGATTATTCGACATTTTGGAGGTACCGTGGCGGACCTCGGCATCACTCAAATGTGCTAGTTTGCAAACGAAATATTCAAGATCACAGTCCCTCACACGCGCGAGGGGGAACATTATTCCCAGGGTAACGTATCTGCCGCGGCGGAAAATAGAAAAACGACCGCCGGGACGTGCCGTTTCGGTGCGTATTAATATTTACCTATCGAATTAAATCGGTGCACGGTTGATGCGCCGCACCAAACCCCCTCGCGCAAATGGTACAGTTTTTAGTTTTTCGACCGTAATCGCTCTCTGCCGTCGCCGTTTCGTTTCGGGCTAATGGGCGACTCCGTGGTGCCTTTTTCCGACGGATTGCCCACATCGATTGGTTCCTCCCTCGATCGGGAACGGCTGTCGTCATCGTCACGCCGCCCCGGCAACGGAAGCCTTCTTGCCTTTCGTCGCATTCCCCTCCTGCTAAAAATAAACCACATCCTGGCCGGCAACACTTTGCCTGTTTACACAAATCATTAGCGCAATTGTGTGTGAGCCACACACCGGCGTAAGCAAGCGGACCGAGCACAATGACTTTTGATGCTTTTTTGCCCCTTTCGAAAAGGCGAGAGGGTGGACGGGTGTTCTAAGTTATGCAAACGGTTGATTTATGGCCACTAATTGGCCGGTGGAAGATGCTGGCATTGAGTTTCTTTTCCCTCTCTTTCTCTCTCGTGATCGTAAAATGGATTTACGAATCAATCAAGTGAGGCGTACGACGCCATGACGCCTTTAAAATCGGTGGCTATTTTTCGAACCAACAAAACGACGGCGTCCTCGCGGGGACAGGAAGCTGACGACGGATGATGCAAAGGATATTTGTTTTGCGTTTTAAAGATGAAACGGGCAATTGTATGGTTTAAACAAATAATAACCTTTTTCAAGATTGTTTACTAAAAAAAAATGTTCATTTCACTGTTCACATTCACCAAAGTAACACTTTTAGATTATTATTTTTTAAATAATTTAGCATATTTTTAATCAATTTTGTGGAAGATCATTATAACAAATAATTATCGTGTTCGATAAGCTTAATAAAGCCGTCCTGTTTTTTTTTTCAACCCGGTCGTTGGCAGGGCATCTTTAATTTTTATAAAAATGAACACTATTCATGTTGAAAAACAAAAACACATCCCATGTATATCCCTTTTGGTATGGATTTTGCAAGCTGTCAAGAAGATTTTAAGTGAGAAATATTCAGAGAAAAATGGAAATTAAATAAAGTAATTTTAATAACAAGCAGCTGGTGATGATACATTTAAATCAAGACGATGAGTTTTGGCATGGAAGCGAATATTTCCCTAATATTATTATTCTATTATATTATCCTATTATTATTGCCTTTAGAATAATTCTTTCGTATTTACTATTTTATCGAAAGAAAAGATTTATATTTTATAAAATATTAAAATAGCATCAACAATATGAAAATGATTTCTCGCTGACGTTGTAAGATGAATTCCAATTTTTGCTAGTAAATAAAATTAATAGCAGAATCCAGCCCACAAGTAGAGCATATTTATTGGTTTGCTAGAAACATTTCATAACAGCTTTCAATGTCCCAGGCTTAAACTTGAAACAAACTGCTGCATTGTGCTGCACGTTGGCCCAACCGATGACGATTTGTTCCAACAATAATGCTCGACGCTGGTGCGCCTCGTACCCAGGCGCTCTATTGTGCGGCATTATGAATGAATCCTTCGGGCTATGACGGTGCTATTCAGCAACGGCACCGTCTTGCACCGATCGGTGCACTCAGCACCAAAGGGTAGCCTGATTAGGAGCCGGGGTAGACGCGTTGTCGCCGGCGGCGGTCCCACGCATTCCAGCGTCCTGCTGTCGCAATCGTAAGGACCTCCGTAAATCCCTGCGTCCCGATGCGCTTGAGCGCGCCGATCCGAAGACGCTGCTCTGTCGGAATTCAATTACTCAACCTTCGCTGTTGCGAGCGGGAGCGCTAGGCGGAATGGAGATCGGCCCAAAAGCCCCGATCGCCCCTTTTTGTGTGTCGTCTTGGGACCTGGGGACCTGCACGGAGATGAGATGCAGCTTTTTTTCCGGTACTCAGGGGTTTTCCATTAGACGCAACGGTGGTGAGGAGCGAGGGGGACAGGTTGATGATGCATTAAAACCTCCCTCTGCCGGGGGAAAAGCCGATGAAGCGTGTAACCTGATCCTGGAGCAGCGGCAGAGCGCGTAATCACGAATGCGCGTTACGCTCCGTTTCCGAACACAACAGCAACGATTTTCCCCCAGAAAAAAGAGAGAGAGAGAGAGAGAGAGAGCGAGAGAAACCTCGCACACAGGAAAAAGAAAAACGGTGCGGCTTTCTCCCCCGGGAGCAGGGAGCTCGGGATTTCGAGCGGATTGCCGGGAACCCGAAAATGCACTACAATTTCCCAGCGGGATTGGCCGGGCCGGGCGAGGGCGAGGGCGAAAACATGTGTAATGAATTTTATTTCAATTAATCGTACGCAAAGTATCCGCCCGTCGATGATGACGACGACGACGCTGCTCACCGCAAAATCAGGGCACACTTCTTACTTCCCTCTCTTTTTCTCCCCGTTTTTCTTCTGGTCGCAAAAACCACCCGAGAACAGACGATGCGGGTGAAAAGGGGTGGTAAAACATCGCCGGTTGCGGCTTTGGGCCGTCGGTTTTGCTCCGACGGGGTTTTGATTTCCCGGCCCGAATTACACTACCGCTTTCTTTTGACGCGCGCAGAACGGCCAGTTTTCGGTTGGGAACAACCGTTGAGTGGCTTCCAAAATCAATATTATCGATTCAGCGCCCGGTTGGAGGGCCGCTCGAGTGTCGAGCTGAAGAAAAGCGTGCGTCTCGTTTGCCCTTGGAGTGGCCTCTCTTGGAGGGAGCTCGAGCTGTACGATTGTAGCAATACCTAACAAGGGACGAATATATAAAGGTGATGGCTCGCGATTTGTCGTTTTAACTAGATGAGTGGTGTTGTATACGCTAGAAAAATAGATACTGGCTGGTAGAGATGATCCGAACATGGCAAAATAGAAGGATGTAAACTTTGGAAAGTATCACCAATAAGCTACCTTTTTCTTGTCGATTTGATTAGATCCCAGAGAGATGACGAAAATGATCAGAAATTTTCTCCCAAAATTTAGAAAATTGTCTTACACAGAAGAATCAATAAGAGCTTTCCGACAATACATATGCCTAAAGTACAATACCTGAGAAATAATTAATCCTTTCATACTCTCTTAAAAGCCCAAGTTATGCCAAGAAAATCGGTCGTTTTGCGAATGTACAGAAATGTATCTTCTGGCTCTAATATCTGAAACATCTAGCGAACTCGTATGGAATTATATTGTGTTTTTAGTAGCTCCGTAATGCTTTTATCCTTTTTTTGCAACGAGATCTGATTAGTTTAATCAGAAGGGGTTGCAGCATGTTTGGTCCTATTTTTGATATGATCTCTTAAATTAAATAGTTGTGTTTTAAGGAAATAAATTCCTTGTAAAGTGGAAGTAATCATTATACATTATTGGATTAAGGTTACAAGAAAGCGTTCTAGACGATTCAGATAAAAAGTTTTAGTAATTTGAACGCATCTTGACATTAAAAAATCTTGCTCAGTAATGCCGTTTCTTGTTGGGACGTTGTTGGTCCACACTCGGTCCAAAGTTTGAATATCAAACTCTACTCCAGTATTGGTTCTAGCCGTTTGTCAAACACGTAAACCAACCCCGAACACGAATCGAGTGTATATTTTTGAAGCTTTAACTCTGTTTTTTTATTACGTCTCTTAATCTTCCTGACGAGATTGTATTTTTATTCCTTTACAATATTGTTCACTGATTTGAAGCTTTATCTTTCACCTACTCGTTTTTCATGGACGGACAGATGGGGTTTATTAGAATCTTGATGCTTTCATCAACAACCGGTAAAACTAGGATATTTAATTTTATAGAATTCGATCGACACCGAATTCGGAAATAAGAAGCTTAGTTAAGAATAATGGCCTAGAAATACTTTTGTACGATTTGCAAAACATTGTCGAAGTAGCTTTTTACGACCTTTTTTCTTAATAACCGGAATGTTAAGGCTGGTTCCTTTTTCGAATGTAAATTATTTTTTTAAAGCGGACTCGTTTTGAATCATAGAGCAGTTTCCAATAGCTACACCTAATTTATTATTCATTTATGTCACAAAAGCGTCCATTTCGGAAAAAGGATCGCATTTGGGTGATTTTACTATCAACATATCGGCCAAAAATCGTAGCTCGCAAACCCTAGCCTAGTGAAATATTGCGCGTTTTGCTAAACTATCTGAAAGTAGCATGGTAACCTTGAAATTGATGTTTAATTTAATTGAATGAAATTTATCTCCTGAAAATCCACAAATATAGCTTACTCCTGTAACCAGCTTCGTCGGATATAACGATCTAAACATTCTAAACAAGGCAAGAGAGGGAATTTTACATTGTCAAATACTTATTTTAGCATAAAACAAACCAACTCCTATTTGTTCTAAATGATTAGAATGTTTAGAAAGCTCTAAAGAAATGAATAAACGAGTTAAATTACCAGAAATTCCAAGAACACATGGCCTCAGACATTACGATATGTTCCCACTTCGCAACGCATCCACCAACGGTTCCCGACTTGGGCCATCAGCTGCTGCGGAAGATCGCGTTCGCAATTTTCGCGGTCCCAACGAAGGGCTTGCAATCCGCTAGTAGGAAGAAAAAAAAAGCCCGAAAACCCCGAACCGAAGCCAAATGTCCCCGGGGGTTACAATGCGCCGTCCGTTTCGGCGGAATGCCAGCGACAGGAGCGACAAACCAGGTCACCGGTAATTATCACCCGGACCTTCATTCGTCGCTGCAGAACAGAACAAACACGCACTGTTTGCCCGACCGTGTATCAACAATAATCATGGACAACGAGAAAAAAGGAAAAGAATAGCAGAAAGAAAGGAAATAAATCCTGCATTCCGTGTATTTGCGCATATGTCAACACACACACACACACACACACACACCAAACGGCGAGATGACAGATCGAGTGAAAGAAAGCTGACAGTGCACGTTCTTCGGGCAGGGAAGGTGAACGAAAAAAAAACGGCATGAGAAAGGTGTGCTCGTGTTTGCTTAAAAATGGTTTCACAACAATGAAGCAATTATTATTGTTTGTCATCCATACGTCATCATTCGGATATTCGACTGTATATCGCCCGTTGCTCCCTGTACCCCTCCCTCTCCCTCTCCCTCTCCGGGACGGGATTTGCTGCCGTGTTACAGTTGTTTGTGCTTTCCTCTGTCACTCTCCCGAGAAGCATCCGCCCGGGGTGTGGTCGGGAGGAGCCGTGCCCTGCCGCTTAAGCAAATGAGCCCGGGCGAGCCGGGAGGAAATTATTTTTAAACTAATTGTCACTCCCATCGCACTCGGCTGGGCAGCGGAGTGAATGAACGAACGGGCCTGACAATGCGGTGCTCAAGCAGAAGAACGCGGACGGTTTTTTTTTGTTTTTTTTTTTGTTGACAGCCCAGGCAAGGGCCGGGATGGGTTCGGTACGAGATCGAGATCGAGGCAGCCTGGCCCCGAAACCTGGCCTCGAAATCCTCGAAGCTCCCGCAGGGCTAATCCGCCCCGTCCCTTACCCCGAAACCCCGAATGCGTGCTTCCATTTTTATTTGTTTTGTTATCGATGTCGAGGCGGCGTGATTTTTAGCTTTTTCTGCGCACGGTTTGCCCCAGGGTGAGCTTACCCACTGCACTTACGCAGAATGGAACACGGATGATTATTCGTCTCGCAGTTAATCCCTCACTTTCGGTTCGGGCTCGGTTTCGCTGCTCTCCTCCCGCTCGCTCTCGCTCTCGTTTCCTCTCTTTTTCGCTCGAGGCCACTATCCTCGGCCCATGACCAGCCTGGGTTTGCTTCTCAGTATAGGCCCGCATTGCTTCTCCATCACCACTGGGACAACTCTTTCCGCCCAGCACAGCCTGTCCCAAGGGTCCCGAGCGAGTTCCACACGCTCATGTGTGCCTGAGAGTTATTTAAAACGCGATTAAACGCGTCAAGCTGATCACTGACTCCTTCTGCAGGAAGTTACACATTTGGCTAGGACGCTGGCGCTGGCAAACAGAAGCCACTCACGCACCCAACAAAAAAGAGCCTGTTTCAAGATGGCGGCAACGCGGTTGGCACACAATGGAAGCGGTTTATTGGGTTTTTTTTATTCTTTTAGTTCGATGAAGAAACATCATCCCGACGAAAATCAATAAAATATCCTACGGTCGGAAAACGCGCCATAAAGTACGTCCTCGTCAACGTTTGCAACGCAAAAAACATAAAATAAAAAATCGGCGCATTCGCCTTTCGTGCAGGTTGATTACAGGCCACGGTTTGTGTGTTTACGAATCTGACATTTACCATTGTCAGGCTACCATTGGTTGTTGACATTAGCAGTTAGTGGATGTTGGCGACCCGGTGAAGATAGCGCTGTATATAGGGCGCTATCTATGTACATTCGCGCGACTGAGACGTCCGTCCACTTGCGCTACCCCATTGTTCCGAGCTCGTTGGACTCTGGGAAGACACCCCCGAACTCACCCTCCCTTCCTCCTCCCTTTTGGAGTGAGCAAAAATGGAAAATTGGACTACGGACTCCCGGGCGGGAAAACGGGAACGTTCGGATGGCGTCTGGGTCTGGCAGGCCTTCCTAAGCACGGTTTACATGTTTGCAACTTAAACCTTTTTAAATATTTACAAGTCCTCCAGCAGCGGGTGGGATGCTGCTGAAGAAGTTGCCTTCACGCACAAACCCCTTCCTCCTCCTCTCCACCTCCCCCTCCTCCACCCCTTTCCATCCCGAACACAGCCACCCGGGCATGAAATGAAAGAAATATAAGCTCCCACTTGGAAAACTGGAAAACTCCCGCGGGGGACTCGATCCGGGTTGCAGGATAACCTTCCATCCAGCGGCAGTATCCTTTTTTCGTCCTGGCGCGTGCGAGTGCGAGGGAAAGCTCACTGTTCGCTCTCACTCTCATCACTCGGCTGTTCGGTCGTCCGTGTGTGACGCAACAGGGAACCGCCTTCTTCCAGTTTCCGATGGGAGGAGCTATCCCGAATCGAGCCGATGCCGGGCCGATGGATGGAGAAGGGTTTGGCTTCTCGGGCTGTCTCGCTCGCACGCGGCCCGCACGGAACGTCAACCGTCACAACTACCAACGCACATCGAGGCGGGTTGGTTCTTTGTGTCTCCCGTAAGCGGGGGGAAATCAGTTTTTGGGGTTGCGAAAGACACGGATGGGAGGAAGACGGCAGAGGGAGAGGGAAATCAAACACAGCTGGCGTGTGTGTGCGTGTATGTGTGTGTGTGTGCGTGCTGTGTAGTATTCCCATCCGGGCGAACGACTCTTGCCCACCAGACCGGCCAAGCTATTGACCCAAACGGTGTACGTGGGGTACGTTAGGAAAATTGTCAAAATCAAGAAAATAAATCAACCCACTGAAGAGGCTCCCGCTCGGCGAGATTGGAAGCAATTTTGTGCACAGATAGGCAAAAAACAAACGTTCCGCACCCCATAAACGCCACAAATCGATCGAACCAAACACGCCAGCTTTGGGACAGAAAAAGGACGACGCCTTTGCCAGCCGGACGTTTTTTTTTACATTAGAAATTTTCTTCTTCCAGTGGATGCTTAGACACAACAAAAAAAAACTAACTAACTTATCACCGACCCGTTTTTCTGCTTCGGTACGTCTCGAGCTGTTATTTTCCATTATTTGATCATGCCTTTTTTTTTGCTTTGTTTTTTTCTCGAGAATTCCTCGTTCTTCCCGCGTTCGAGACTCCCGGGAAAACAAAATTCTGCCATTCTCGCTGCCCGGGTTTCGATTGATTTCCCGAAGAAACAACATCAAACGAGCGATTTCAGGGCTCGGTTCGAATAAAACGGGCCAAAAGTAAACGCTGAAGGCTTTTAACCATGTATCATGGGCGCGTTGGTAATTTTCTCAATTATTTTCGTACCGTGCTAGTTGCATTCGAAGGTTCTTACTACCAACTTCTTTATCTATTCAATTATGTGTTATATTTTTCAACTGTAACAATTTAGCCTGATTGTATTTTAATCAATTTGTTCGGATGTAAACAACAAATTCAGTAGCAATACGAGCATGCCGTGCCTAATAAATAGATTAGTAACAAAATAGGAATTCAATGATTCTTTTATTTTGTTAGCAGCCAAAATTACAAACCAAAACCATTAAGTTATAAAAACTAACTATCAACTATATTAGCAAAGAGATTTATTTTAATCTGTTTAATATTAAGCAAATTAGAAACTTAGAATAGAAATCAATTAAAGATTAATAGAATGAGCGCATGAATTAACGAATGAATTATAATCAAATTGTACAGTCAAATATAAGGTCTCAAACGGATAACCATGGAAGCTAACTAGTTATATTAAATATCACAATTTAATCCCATTTCATGGTCAGTGAATGTTATACATAATCATTAAAATACAAAACACTTGGGTCTTTTTATTAGTTAATATACTGTTCGATAAAACGATAAAATTGTTTACACCCATGTCATCCCAGAACCTGCCCTTGAAGAGATGCTCCAACCCGTTCCATGCTTTACAGACTGTCGCACGCAACTAGCTTGAAGCATAATGCTGCTAAAAGCCATTTATGCGCTCACAATCTCGCCATTTGCATCCAACGCAATCAATTAGGTTGCGAAACCCGAAAGAAAAATGGTACCGCTCGTTAAATGGCCTTTCCCGAGCGTCCGGGGTGTACGCTAATTATCCCCGAGCCCGACGCCGGGAACGTCGATAAAGGCGATAAACATCATTAGGCACGATGGCGCGATTGGTTTGGGCGATAAGATATCGGTTCCCGAGTGAACGGATTCGGTTCGTTCGCTTTGAAGTTTTTTTTCCCTCGTACGACGGTAGCTAAGCAGCTTGGTATCTTCTATTTTCGTACGTGGAGCAGTAGATGTTCAACGTTTTGGACCGATCAGGTGAGATAGTTGATGTCTTGCAAACAACATCGCATCATCAAATTTTATATGTTTTTGGAGAAATAAACGAACGAAACTTGCTGTTCACCAGAATGACGACTCCAGAATGACCTGTGGACTTTCGACTGTAGCTAAACTCGAACGCAGCAGGCTATGAAAGTTTCAAATCGAGCTTTATTTGTAAATGTATCGAAATGTCACCCGGTTGTGCTATCGATTCTATTGCAGCGGGTGTTTAATTCAATTAAGCTACCAGGATAAGAAGACCTGGACGTCGCAAGTATTCGCTCGTATGAACAAAAAAGTGAGTTTCATTAACTAACTCCAGAGCTACATGGCTCTGAGGAATCAGACATTGGATTCGGTTGTTAATAAGGAGGTGCTCTGGTGTTTTACATTCGTGTTGCATTGCATTACAGATGCAAATAGCTCCTTGTCGGTTTTGGATCTCGGACGTTTTTTGGAGAGCACTACGAGTGAAGTAAATCGAAATCAGTAAATTTTCTTCTATTTTCACTTTATTCGCTTAGGTGAAACGATCTCATCGGAACTCCGAAACTTCCAAACCAAGCTTCTATCAGGATCTTTAGGTTCCTTTTATTATTCTTCCTGCTTTTCAAATCAGAGTCTTCAATTTCTTTATTCAGAAAGTTTTCTCGGAGATGATTTATGCTATTTGCATGCATTTTTTAGTCCATCTCATAATTTTGAGAACAACTTTGGAATGTCTGAAAGAAAATACGTTTGAAATGCTCAAATACGTCATGGATTGATTTCATAGTCATGGAGTCAATATACAAGTATTTTTTATAATATTTAATAATAATATTTTAATATTTCCCCCAACATAATTCTGTCTAATTCTTTTAGGAAATAAAAGACAAATAAAGTGTGTCAGCTGTTGATAATTTATTTTATTGTTAACGATATATTCATATCTATTTAATTATTTCTTGTTAATTTCAAATACACTTTTTGAAATAATGCACCAAAACGAAAACGAATTTTATAAAACCTCTTATTATTTAAAGCGTCAAAATTCACAAAGTACACTGTATTACACGGTATTAGCGCGCTTACACTGTGTTAAGCACGTTCCATATCGTCTAGCAACCATGGCGCTAACGAGAAACAGCAACTTCTTACCTCGCGATCTTTCCAACAATCCCTAAGCCATCAATTTCACGCATCTGAGGAGGCGATACCAAACTTATTACAAGCAAGCTCGTTATCGTTTGATAGCAAACATACAAAAATACGCTTTAATTATTTTTTTTGCTATTTATAATTGTATTACTAATATTCATTGACTCACCGGTCCAGTTATAAAATATAACATAAGTAAGTAAGGTTAGGTTTGAAATTTAAAATAGCTGATTTCTTCCACGTATATGTATCTTCAAACTGTGTTTTTACCTTTTTGAACGCTTTTGAAATCATGACTGAATCATGAATAAAACATCACACAAATCGATTTATCCAACGTCAAGGAAACTCTTCGGGGCTTTGGTAAACGTTTGGCAATGATCTCAACTATTTTGACATCTTCAAAATGCAACGCCTGGAGGGAACTCGATCTGTTTTCGAACGATGAAAGACTTCCATTCTCTAAAAGAAAAACACGTCTTTAAAATATTCTACAGCGAAATGAAACATACGGAAATGCACTAAACGTCATGTCGTGATGAAAATAAGCTATCACAAACGCCATCACACCAAACATGAGCATAACCTGTTTCAGGCCAAAGAAATAGCAGGAGAGAGAGAGGAAAAAAACCAGGCAATAGTCATACTTGCTTGGCTACAAGAAAACAAACACGCACGTAGATTATCTGCAGAACAAATATAAATCAACAGTGCGAGATTGCGAGCCCGACTTCTTGATGGCAACACTAGTAGGCACTCGCAGAACGCGAACGATTCCATTAGCGGCAGTTAGGTGGCTCTTATCGCTCCGGTACAAGCCTGTAATTGATATTAACAACACCCCTTGGCCTTCGGCGAGCTCGGCGCAAAGTAGGGGCGGCCGTTTGCTCATTTGCGCTGCGAGGCTCGTATCGGCAAAAGAAAAAAACGGCGGGCGCATATTTTCACTATCATCTCAATGCACCCGCTGATTAAGGCCGAACCGGAACAGCAACAAGGACGCCGAAGTCCTCCAGAAAACAACTTGACGCAATCGATCTGGTTCGCGATTTTTCCCCCTTCCCGGCGGTGAGAGGAGAAAACCGATAGAAAAAAGAAAACAGCAGAGTGTTGAATATTTGTTCCCAATCAAACATTTGTTCATTTAACTTTGATATCCGTTTCCCGCCGGGTGGTTTTTTGTTTTTTTTTTTTTTGTTGCTATCAACCGCAACCAAGCGAGACGGGCCGCTCCGCTAACCTCACAAAAACTCGCTCCTGAAGTAGTCCTCATTTCGATTGTTCCATTCCATTGGCACCCCTGGACGCACCTGCTGCTCGGTTCCCTACATCTCCCGGGTATCCCGGATGCTCTGGAGGCGTAATACGAGCTACTAGGGCGGTCTGCAGCACCGCGGGTGGGCCGATTTTCCCTCGCTTTTTCCTCGCTTGCACTTACAGCACCAATGCCGGTGCTACGACCGGTCGTAAAGGACTGTACAAACAATCGCGCAATAATCGCGCGGCGAGGACCATTCGCCCACATGTGGTGAAAAATATTGCAATACTCCGGAGTCGCAGTACAACAACACACGCTCCTAACAATGCAGTCCGTCAACACTTGAGCGTGCCTTTAGGTGGCTTACCGTCGTTAGGCACTCCGGGAAGGACTCCGGGCGTGGTTGTCCAGAGCACTAGAGCGATCCCGTGAAAGGCAATAAATGTGTTCTCCTGTAAGTCATCTGTATACGTACAAACAAAAAACCCACAATTCTCCAAACGACTGAGGCAACTTTGAGATGGCGATTTGCTGGTAAGGATGGCGCTAGGTGGAAAAGTGCCTGTTTCGCGGGCGCAGCATCTAGACGCGTTGCGTAAAGTTCGCCGTGGGGCGTATAGGCCTTCTTCAGGGTCAGCTGGCCATCGTTAGTGTGATGTTAATTGCTATCATCCAGTGCGTGCGTGTGTGTGTGTGTGTGTGTGTGTGTGTGTGTGTGTGTGTGTGTGTGTGTGTGTGTGTGTGTGTGTTTGTTTTGCTTCTCGAACGCCTTCCGCGTCACCACGCGCACGTGCGTATGGTCGCTGCACCGATCGATAATTTAATTTTTACGAGCCCGCTCGTAAAAGTGCGAAACCAGCAGGGAAACACGCAGCGCTTTTACACGCTGCCATGAGGATTATGATAAATATGGACAGCGCTCAGCACGCCCAGCAAGTGTAGGCGTTCCGAATGTGCTTCCCCATTCGTTTGCTGCTAGAAGCTGGGATACAGCGACCGCATTCCATGTTACAAATAACCTACGACAGATCCTCCAATCTGATGGAGCGCAGACCGGTGCAGAAGCGTTTGCCTTCTTTCGCGTGCGAAATGAGGTTGGCTTTGCCTGTTGATGGGTTCATAATTTTGAAATCGATCCACGCCACCTTTATGGCTATTTTATTGCTTCAACTTATACGGCGCTGTGTACTGCAAGTGAGCTTACCTCGTGCGAGACATTTGGGGGGGATAATTAAGCAAATGAGTTTTACTATGACGAAGTTGTTCACGGAAAGTATTCATAACGTTATTTACTGAACTACTTCCCACGGAGAAATGTCAGTAGAGAGTGGATGACTATTTGGCACAATAATTGTAAATATTTGCAATTTAAATTTAAAAACCATGACCTAGCGTGGTGCGTAACTAACTAAAGTGTCCCTATTTTGCTAAATACACAAAAACCACCTTCAGCTTTTTTTCTAAACTCCTTCAATTCCCTTACGTACAGGCTTTAGTAACAATAATTGTAAATTTGAAAACTCTCACCTCAAATAATGGATGTATGAGTATTCCTACTTTACACTCAATTTTCACGAAAAGAAACAATGTCTCTAGAATGTTCTCAGAAAATGATTCTATTTAAAAATTGTTTGTATAAACATAATTCTATAAAAAAAATCTTTAGAATTTCAGGCACCTGCTACTGGTTTACTGAATTGTTAGGCGATTTCTACGAATGTCGCCTTCATTAACGGTCGATTTGAAATGCTCACAGTAGGCTGTGGTATTCTGTATGAATCTGTTTAAGTTTTGTACAAATAAACGGATGGGCGGTTTTAGCCGATTTGTGTGAAATTGTCTAAACAAACAGCCGTAAGATCTCGTAGGGAATATTTTAACGTCTTAAGATTGTACCACAGGCTAAAATGTCGAATTATATTGTAACGAAGTTTTCGTTTTCTTGCGTAAAAAGTGTGAAACACAATTTAAATTACAAGATTTATTTTAAATTTAATTTAAAAAATCGATGCAATTTCTACCATAGTATTTGTGTTTTTAAACAGGTTTATTTTTACGACTGAATTTTTTTGGCTATTTGATATTTATTTTTCGGGAATATTTCGTTCTTCAATCTCTTTTTTTATTAAAAAATAACATTTTTGAATTGCGGTACCAGGAAAAACAATTTATCTTTCTATAAGCAGGATCAGAAATTACTTAATAATATTACGTATCTTCATCTTCTCTTTTACAAAAAAATAAGTGTCGTTAAAATGTATTTTATTATTTTGTGCAGGATGAAAATGAAAATATTTTTTAAATGAATTTCAATTTTTTTAAAAATATCCTGAAAAAATTATTTTTCCTAGTTCGAAAGAAGAATATTACTTATTTCTTTAACATTTTATAGCGCACTCTAGTCGATATAACCATTACCTTGTTCAATGTAATTTATTTTATTTTTACTTTTGACAAATGGTTTAGTCTACATTTGAGCAGAGTGCAGCCTAATTCTCGACGATTTTGTCGACTAATGTCGAATCCTGAGAAGGTCGACATCGCTTTTGCCAAGCTTGACATTTTAAATGTCATTGTTGTCATTCCGTTATGTTTGGCTTTTTGTTTACCAAATATAAAAAATAGCCGTAAAGGTTTTGAAAACAATTTGTATTACGAATTGCTTCGTTACAAACGTCCTTAAAACGAATTCGTGATAAAATGTGTACCGAATATACCGAGCCATTGCAACCTGAGGACCATGGCTAGCTTAGCTGATTTAGGACAGCACGATAAGAATTATAGAAGTAAGTAAGCTTCCATGCCGATAATGTAATACTATATTTTCGGTGAAACTTACTTGTTAATTGTTACTTTTAGTGTTACCCTGATCATGTTCATCCCCTGCGAGCAGTGTACAAATGGAGAACAATCTTTATGGATTTATATGACGAATAACATCAAATAGCACCAAGGAGTTCCACGTTCGGTAGGTAAAATGTGTGTTTTTTTTAACAAATACATAATACAACAATTCTAATTACTAATTATTTTCAAAAACTATAACGCTTTTATCACAAATATTACCCATAGCATATTTTAAGCCGTACAGTTAAACTTTGGAATAATTTTTATGTAAAATATAGTACTATATTTATGTAAAATATATTTGAGAGTTTGTGAGGGTTGATATCCCTTATCTAGAATTATTCGTTGGGGTAGAATTTTGGTGGATTTATCATAGCTAACAATTATGCATGCGGGTGGTATGAGTAACCGGTAAATTAACTGTATATGAAATTAAAATTAACAATAGGCTGTTTTTTCAATAACGATTGATTGAAGCAAATGAAAGCATATGAAAGCATTCTTTTTAAATGATAGCAATTGAATGAAACATACTTGTAGCTAACCTTTTTGAGTTTCTTATTATGATTAGCTAATACGATGTTGATATTTGTATTTTCAGAATTAAAAAATCGCCTCGAAAAGTAGAATGTATTAAGTTTGATAGAACACTGTTGGTTGAAACTACGCAGATATTGTTTCGGCATAGGCATTCCACTTTTTTTCCACTTTTTTTCATAAACATGTTGGACTGTCGATCAACAGTAATTTAAATAATTTGGCCTAATTATATATTTGTTTACGGGCTATATTCGATTAGCAGTACAATTAAGGGTTGACTATAGCAATACCGAATCCAAACTGTAATCAATGCTAACATTAAGCCGTGTATTGGCATGTTCTACGATAATTAAACTAACTTACGAAATCCTCCATGAAGTATGACTGAAAATAATAGTTTTTGTAAGCAACAAAACAATCGTATACTAAAGCCGTATTAGTTATGATGTGACTATTCACCAAGGAAAAGGCTTCTTTTATTTTATTTTTTGTTCAAATATCCGTTCGAATATTCTCTATCAATATGTCCATCCATTGGCAAGTTGCCAATAGAACAGAGTATTGCAAGGATGAAAAAACAACAACATATGTGTTCAAAAGACAAGAATACCACCTCAAGTGATATCGTCTTTAGTCTAGAGGGACTTTATTTACAAGTTTCTCACGCTGCACAATGCAACAGCATTCTTTCTGCATGAGAACCTTGGAGCCGCTCTTGTAATTCATAGTGCATCTTGAATGGCATACTTGCTATGACAGTGCTTTTGTCTTGGGTATTGTATTTATAAATAAGTTGTTTTATTGATTTTACTAGTGCTACTGTATTTTGAATTGTGTTTGTAGCGTGAATTTGCTACGGTTTTGTATCACCAAAGTACGATTTATTTAAAAATGAACTCGCTTTCAAATGTGTTTGCTTGCAAAATAGAGATTAGATAGATTCAAGACTCATAGATAGACGAAAAACTAAGTTAAATATGGCAGGCTAAACATAGTAACAAATTTCTCATGACGGTTTGTAATGAGCAAACAATAATTTGAAATTCATTTGCTGTTTAATTCCAGGTTGCTCTATCATATTCGTCAGTGCCAGTGATTGAGGGTGGCTACAACAGAAAAAATAGATATATTCCATCCCAAGCACTTCATCCAGTTGCTTCAGAAGTGCCTTACACACAATCGCTTGCACTTGCTGGCTGCAATGTATGTATGGTTTCGATCAATATCCATGTCTTCAAGGAGTTGGTACTGTTTTATTGCTGCTATAATGCTAGTCTTGAAAACACGATTTTGCAATTAAAATGTTACGTACTTGCATATTGCAGTTTGCTCAAGCATTCTTTTACGTCGGATTCAATAAAATGTTTTCATTTTTTCAGAATTTCTAAGCAGATTCGTGGTATTCTATTTTTATCAAAGAAATTGAACGAAGTTTTTCCCATTAATATTTGGAATGGAAGTGCACTCTATCAAACAATATACTTCTTGCATCTTTGTTACAGTTTACGATGCATCAGGAACAATTGATAAACACTTTGGAAAGAACAGATTATTAAATTTATTGAAATTGCCCAGAATCTAAATAAGATACTCGAAACAAGAGCACTCTTTGTTTTGCCATCTAACCTAACGAAAACGGTGTTTGTCTGAAAAAATTTTTGGCTGTTAGAAATTATTATCAGTATCTACTAGGCAGTATAAGTTTTTATTTTACTTTTCAGAAAATACTTATTTTACCATTTTATCCTAATTTTAATAAATGTTTCATTCGTGAATCATTTTTGATGTAGGAATCTGACATTATTAAACTAGAGTTATATTATGTTCTTTTTATTGTTTTAATAATCCTCGATTCGTCTGAATTATTGTTTCAGGACTTCACTATAAATGTTTTAAATTAATTCAAATTAATTTTTACACATACGCACAACGATTACGGACTGTATTAAGCATACATGCATGTTGGTCAATTAAAGAGTGAATATTTAAAGCGCATATGTCCTCCCTGAGGACAGGATTATAATCTACCAGTAAGTTAGCTAAGCTTTAAAGAATGATTGTATTTGTTGAACGCAAATGAAACGAAATGAAAGGCATAACGATTTCCACCACCCGGTGAAGCGTGTGCTCGTTTGCGATGCAAAACACCGAATCAGAAACCATCCTCCTTAATCAAATCGAGCAGCTGCTTTGCTGTGGTAGCGAAAGTTTGGTGTGAATGCCGGGATGGATGTAAAGGAAGCGAAATTTCGTTCCGATCGTCGCTGGACGTGCGGATGCGATACGATGGCAACTGGCAGATACGACCGAAAGGCATTTTCCAAAACGATGCACTCGAAGCTGTCGAATGCTGAATCGAAACACCGCCTCGATTAAACGGAATCCACTTTTTGCCGTGGGTGACGGGAAATGGCATTTCCCGAGCGCACAAAGCATTGTGGCAGGACGCGCGTCAAAAATCCCACCTCGTAAGGCGAGATATACGATGCAAGCCTTACGCCGCTCTCGCCTCGGTGGCTGTGTGAGCATCCCGAAATAGCGAATAAGACAAGACTCACGGCAATGGCGTGTTTTATTGTGTCTCCGCTTTCGCCGGGCGCATGGCGTATTACCGACGCGAAGCACGGCAAGTGTTAAGCTGCCACGGGTCCGGAATGTGTCGCCCGTAAATCCCCGCCGGGCATCCGAGCGTAACAGCGTTGTCCACGCCAAACACGAGCCGGGTGGTGGCACCTTCATCATGCATGTAGAGCATGCACGTACGCGTCACACCGGGGACACAGCTTCTTCCGACGATTTTGTCCACATGGGCGAACTTTTCGGACAAATGTACGATGCAGGAATGCACTCAGCACACACAAAGTTATAAAACCCAAAATAAAAAAAAGCCGGAAGCGTTAGGATTGTATGCAAAACAACGCAAGGAAGGATAAGCCAAGCGTGCCGATTTGTAACCGAAGCGACACACTTGCCACTCACCGCTAAGCGACAAACATTTGATTTGCTAAAACGGCGAAAGCCCAGCATATAAATGCGGCCAAAGCCAAGGCAACCTCGGGGCCGGGCCGGTTGAGGCACACGCATAATATGCATGCCGTACGCCGAACGTGAACGTGATGCTTCTCGCCGCATCTTTTATTATAGTCTCGGAGAGTTTTCGACAATTTTCCGACAAACCGAGCACAGGGACGTCTCGCTTGACGACGTTACAAAACGGAATTATCTGCGCGATCTGCGGGTGCACGAATACTGGCACGACCAAAACAAAAGCTACTATTTCCTACCCATCTCCAGTGGCATGGTGGATATTTGATTCGATTGCATGGTGAATTATTGTCTCGTGCAATATTTCGTGGGGCTTCTGTCCTTAAACTTTGACCGAAAGTTACTATTATACTGCGTAGCCAGCTAAAAATATGCAATGTTTAGCATATCGTATCTAAAACATTCGTCTTTTTGGCTTAGCGTTCTATACTTCGGAACTAAAATCAATCTAAAACTACTCAAACTTAATTGAACTATACGTAGCCCTTCATAGATAAGACATTTTCTGGCAGATTTAAATGAAGATTTTTACTTACATTGATGCATAGAGATCAATTGGGTAGTTTCTATCTACCATCCATCGTAGTAGATAATAGCAGTCAAACAAAATCGTTAATATTTAATATTTACGCTGACAGTGGATAAAGGCAACCTCAACTTTTTTCCTCTCGAGCCTCTGGCAACGGACAAAGCTGGCACTAAACATAAAACATTTACAGTCTCTTTGTCCCGTTCCAGAGGAAGTTTTTTTTAAAGATATTTGTATCCGATCTGCTCTATGAGTATGATAATCTTATAATTATGCAGCGTATTAGGCTTGGAGAATTCGATTGATTGTTCCTTATGGTTAATAATTAGCGTAATACAATATCTTCTGATCTAAACCTGTCATCGCTGTCACTCCTCGAACAGATGATCGTTAGACGTAAGAATAGTTTCCAGAAGATCTGGAGAAATGGAATAAAGCCATTTGTATCGCGTTTTAAACGTGCTCTGCTAGGAAGATATCATTATGCACCAGCTAAGAAGTAGTATAATGAATTACGCATATTATCTGTTATGATATTTGCTGTAGGTGCTTTGTACTGAGCTGTAAAAAATGATGGTGATGTAACACGCTAACTACAGCAGTCATAATGAACGTTGCGCAACGGTAACTGAGCATTTATAAATTTCATTCTTACTATCGCCATACCTTCAAGGCGCAACCGAAATAAACATCAACTGCTGCTGTATGTAATAGATATTCTGCAAGGTGGAATGATTTACTTAGCGTCGCGTCGGCATCAAGGCGGACTAATGCGGTTCTTGTGCTTGGGAATAATTATCATTATTCCATATTCATCCGCATGCACCGCAAGTCCGAACTGCAGGTCGTGTAAGGTGAAACCGAGTGTAGAACAGAAGAAAAAAAAATCCGCATTCGCTCCCGTGCGTTACTCCCTTAATCGGAGGCATAACTCGGTTGCCAGCGATCCGATTGGAGGTGGAGGAGTGTAGTCGGGAAGACTTTCCGCGGGTGCACGATACGTGTCGAAGTGTAGGCTCATGCTAAAGAGGTGCTCGTGACGTCGGCCGTCGACTGCTCATGTGTGCTGCCCTCACCCGAGAAGACAATGGTGTATCTTGACTCGTGAGGAACCTGTCGTCCCATGTCCTTTGAAGCATGTCTGAGAGTGCCAGCGGCCACTTGCACCCCAAGCTTGAGTGTTGCTCGGCACGAGTGATGACACTTCTGGATGCTACAGCTTAGACAGTGGAGGTGAACACACACACACACACACACACACACACACACACACACACAAAACACGCAGCAGTACCGCTTTTAGTACTAGTCCTTAGAAGACGATAAGACTCCGGAGTCCTGAGGCACTATGGTCCTCAGTGCGTGCACGTCTCTTAGCAGCAATACAATAACACCGACCGTTAAGTAACGACGTGAGGGGATCCTACCAGCGTTTCGGTCACACACCGCCACGAAGATCTTATGGAATTGGTTTCGATTCTTTGCACTAACTACTGGAAGCAGGAGAGCTAAAACAGGGCAAGGGTGAGAGCAGTAAATGTTTAATGCAATGTTAGTGTCTGCGTTAGCGAAGATTTTAGTCTCACCGGCGTCTTCCGCTGGACACTACAGACACATTTCTTCTGCACTAGATGCTTGTTTGATAGCGCTGACCCAAAAACAGGTGCCACGAACGAAATGAATTCAAACGCAGAAAGTAGAAAGAACGCACACACACACACACCGGTTTCCCCAATCGCAACAAAAGGCAGTGGTGGTGGTGAGTGCGAAGCACAGAATCAGAAAAAAACGATATAAAATAACTAAGCTCCTAAAACTGGTACACTTTTACCCTCCCACCCGGTGTCGTCAAGAACTGCTCCGTGCCGAAGGTTAGTCTATCTCGGACTAATTTCGACCAGGTTGAAATTCGGTACGATGAAAACATGCACAACACTTCCACACATACACGCAGAAGAAATAACACGTTCACACCGAACCACCTCAGATTTGTAACTTTCGGGCAGAGACGAGCGGCGCCGCAATAGCAGTGGTAGTGGTAGTAAAAAAGAATTAAGAATGCCAATCGCTAGGGTTGCCACTACTACGTTTCCGCACCGAGGTGAGATCTGCGAGACCGGACGAGAGATAGGTCGACGACGACGACGACGCTGCTCTGCTACTACTCTGCCAGACTCCGGTCGCCGGTATTTTCGTTTTTATTATCTTTATCGTTATAGTTATGGTTATTACATTCTGTGTTCGCTCTTATTAACATATTTATTATTTCCAGTGCCGGTGTGTTTCCGCCACCGGGAGCGAGCCAAATTTCGTATGCATCCGGGCAAATAAATTTCGGGCGCTAATCGACCTCGTGCGCGCACCTATGTGCCCTTCCAACGCCGTGAAGCGATACGTGGTCCCGGGTTAGGATAAATGAAAAATAATTGTCCACCGGTGTCGGTTTGCCCAGTTGGCGCGTCCTCGCCGGGAATGCTAACTAGCTTCCGATTTGTCTTTCGGTTACCCTTTGTTAAAACGCGTTGCAGGGGGGTGTGTGTGTGTGTGTGTGTGTGTCCTGCACCGTGCCGTCAAACCGCTCGAACCGTCGTCGAAAGCGTCGTCAGTCGACACTTCTGCCCGAGATACCGGATTATTTACGGCATGGAGAAGAAATTTAATTTTGTTTTTCCATTCCCCCCGTTCCTGTGAAGCTCGTTAGATCTACAACCCACCGTGCACCTTCGCTATGGGTTGAGCAATCGAAAAACGTAATAACGCTCCAAACGCGTTTCGTTTTGCCTGCTCGCTAGAAGCTCGCTCCTGCAGGTGAGCAAACGCTTGCCGCTCCACGTCGCGTCGGTTTAAGGTGTATTGGTTGTGGGGACCTTATTGTTGGGATAGTGAGTATCCGTGTGTTTGCAAAGTGGGAGTGAGCGTGAGCCAAAGATTGGATATCATGCAGCTGATTCCATTACCTGCGCTTAGATGATAAATACTGCAACGCATGGTTATTCCTCTCCTTACCAATTTGAGCAGACTCTGGAGCTATTCATATGGGAAGAACCCGATTCCCCACTGAGAGTTTCCAAATAGACATACTTTTTATTTGAAAATGCCTAAGGTTTTTCACAGAAACTAGCAACTTTGTGTGAGCCTTTGTGACAACCATTATTCCTGCTAATTGTTCTTAGTGCGAGCAAACATATTATTTTTGGGATTATATATCATCAAACTTTCTTGCTAAATAAACTAAATGTTTGGTGTAAAAGTACCTTAGAAGAGTTGTTGTTACGCGTTGTTGTGAGTTGTAGAAAATATTTTTATCCCAACAAACAACAAAATAAGTCATAAACATCATGTTCATCTTTTCAACTTACCTTACCATAAACCCATAAATGTCTACTGTCATCAACGTCACGCGTGGAGTAAACATATTGAGACAAATGTGTTTTTTTTGTATAAAATTTATTTTTCCAGGTTCCGTTTCAATAGCATGATCGAAGGAAAAGGAAGTAGGAGGAGTAGGAAACAGTAACGAAACGACGGGGTCGTAAAACGTAAAACAAACCTATACACAACTGCAATTAGTTATACTGCCTTGGAATGTCGTGAAGGATAGGGGAGACCTTTCGGGGGTGGAGAGTGGATGTGTAATCGCAGTGTTTATGTACGCTTGTTAAAATCTCAATGTTTTGGTTTTCTTTTTTGTTTTCTTTTCATATCTTTCTCGCTCTCTTTCTCCTCTCTCCCTCTTTGTATTTCTCTCTCTCTCTCTCTCTCTCGTCACCGCTTGATTTTAGTTTAAATCGTTTGAATTGAAAAATGTACTCTATCTAGCTACCACTACTCGAATTATGGATAATTCATCGTCCCGGAAAAAATGTGTCACTAGAGTTGGTAAGAGTTTCGTTAGTTTAGGTTTAGCGTTATATTTACTTTATTTTCCTTTTGTTCTACGCTTCCCTTCTGCCTTACGTTGGATTTCCTCCGGTTTAGCAAGCTTTCTATAATTCCTTCTGTTATCTAAAACATTTCGCTTACACAAGTACAATGGGCGTTTTAGCATGCCTCGCACACTTCCGTTGCAGCTAGGTGGCCTCGGGTTTTACCTCCGTTCTAAACGTTCTCTTTTCATCAATTTTTGTTATTGACAACCATTCTTCGATTTGTGCTCGCCGTACCTGGTACGCCGTATCAGCATGGTAAAAGATGGGCTAAAGGAAGAGATAACCGAAGTTCGAACATCTTTTGGCGGCGAAAAAATAATCATATTTTTGTCCCGTCGGCTGCTGGTGATTTTATTAGTAGGGAAAACAAACTGGCGTTTACAAAGTCACTGCACTGCGTGACTTTGTAAGCCAACTTTCTTGCAACTACCTTAGTCACGAAGGGTAGTTTTTTCTGCGTACTGACGATGGATTAAATCTTTACAATGCTTGCTTTAGCAGCATCTGTCACCGTCGTGTGAGGAAGATTCTTGTAGTTGTTAATAAATTTCCCTTTGCTTGTACTTTAGTTGCTTTTAATTCGTTAGTCTTACACGGAAAAATGTGTAAGTGTGTTGTATACTTCTGTCCTTGTTTCCTTCTTTTCATTTATCACCTTTCTAATAGCATTGAAATATGTCTTTCTTTAAAGCGTCAAATATGAATTCGGTTGTAATGAGTTTCGAGCAAGATTGATGCGTGAGATTTCCTTCATAAGTACGGGAGCCAGAGTGTGCAGTTTATGGAAGCATTCGCTTGTAAGTTGGGTAGTGTTTTTTTTTAGTAACGCTTGGTAAATGTAAGAAGGCTACGGTGACTACCGAAGCCGAAAATTGTAATACTCCCAGCATAAGTTGTTCTTTCGCTAGACAACCAATACTTCTCAAGAATCCTTCAGCTGGACAGTAAAAAAAAACCTTCACGTCAAAATCAGCGGCACATCCTGACGATGCGCTCGATAAAATTCATAATTCTGCGGATCACTATTCCACAATGCTTCAGATGCTGACTTAGACGTACCCGTACGAGACGAGCGGACACATCGAATGTAGGTCTTTGTCCCCGGAGTTACACTTTCTAAGCCCACAGCCATTCCGTGGACCAGTGTTGGATGGCAACGAGAAGAACTTCGTGTTAAAACTGCTCGACGCGATCTGTCCGACAACCCGTGAGCAACACTGGCTTCGCTCCGGTTTCGAGCGGTGTGACTTCGATGCAATTTTTAGCGCCATAGGTTATAATCTTTCAGCATATTTAAAATGCATTACAGTAAGGAGTGAGGAGGGGCATTTAAATGCGGGTAATATGATATGAGACTTGATATGGACGTGGCACACAAGTTAGGCATGTTTTTTTGGTTGTTTTATGTTGATCTTTTGTTATGGAGCAGGAAGAATGATTCAAACGAATTACGATTGCCATCAGGAACGGGACGCGTAACAGGTAGGTTAATGAGGCATGCAAGCTATTATTCAGTACTGATTTGAGTAGGATAGTGATGTTTTGGAAATTAAAGATACGCTTGGCGTTGTAACAAAAACAGCATGATGGGTATTTAAAAATATACGAATAGAAAAAAGACAAAAGAGTGGAGGAAAAAAACACACTAGGAAAAATGGGCAATGATGGCAATCGCAACATTACACTAGCTCGATAGAGAGACGTACGCTCAAGCTCAAGCGCTTACGATAACGATAATAAGTACTTTTGACTATGTATATTAACAATTCCGAACTCACATCGGAAAACCCCGGGCGGTTCCGACCGGAGGTGTTTCAATCAATGCCAGAGTGTTCGGTTTACCCTATCACGCGTAAATCAGGCCTCTACATCTTATCAGCGTTTTGTTTTGTTTCGGATATGTGTGTGTATGTGTGGGGGGTCGGCACGGAGAAAATTCGAAAGCACGATTGCTGGTATCGGTCGTGTCGTAATCGTTGGCATTGTGGTTAGAAGAACAACGGCAGGCGGGACGACACGAACACAACCTGACTTCGCTCGCTCTCTTTCTCGCTCTCGTTCGCTTTGATCGGGTTTGTTCAGGCTGCTTGGTGCTGCGTTCCTGCCGATGCCAGGTGTCAGATTTGGTCCGGATTAGTGATGGGCGCTTCGAATTGAACCTACCTGTTTCTGACTCCGAACCGACGCGTCGAAACCGATCTGCTCGAAATCAAATCCGACTCGAAACGGTGTCTTTTCACCCACCACTAGTCTCGACCGACCGAGACCGAGCAGCGTTGCAAACCTGTCAGAACATGGCCCCCGGGTGCGTGCCGTTCGTTTGAGGTGTCGATCAGTAAGTAAAGCTCAGTTCTTAGTACATATATACGAGGATTAGCTACCCTACTATGCAGGAGGAGTCGGGGGTTTTCTTTATGTTTGAAAACGGAATTGACAAGTATTCTCTATGCGGGGGACACTTCTTCCGCGCGCTTTACACGTGCGTCGCCAGCACGCCCGGCTTGATCGTGCTGCTGGAAGGAAGAATGAACTGTCCCGGGGGGCTGTTAGGCTGCTGCTGCTGCTGCTGCGGCTGCGGCTGTTGCGTTTGGCTCTGTGGCGCTGCGGTAGCGCCCGCGATGGATGGAGCCTGCGAATGCTGCGAGCTGCTAGCGAGCGAGAGCGAGCCGGACTGGGTCGAGCTGGGGCTGCTGGAGCCGGTGGCCAGCAGGGCCGAGTTGGTGCCACTGCTCGCCAAACTACCGGTGGTAGCACCGCCGGCCGGTGTTGCTGCCGAAAGTCCGAGACCTAGCAGGCAGTTCGCGTTCCGGGTCGCACTGTACGGTGGAGGGGCCGGTGTCGCTGCTGGGTTGGCCGTCGCTGGTGGAGGCAGCTGCATCGGACTGCTACTGCCACGACCGTGAAGCGTACCGTAGTTGGCGCCGAACCGCGTGTCCAGCCCGATGTGGCAACCGAGCATCGGATGATCTATTTTTGGAGGTAAGAAAGGCATGGGGAAACATTCAAAGATTAGATTTTACCCCAGACGGAACGGTTTGCGAGCGGAATTGAGCTGAGTTCGATTTATCAAACCACAAATTAAGCAATGGAATCAGCTTCCTACACTTAGGCACATCATTTGTCCGAAGTATTGAACAGCTTTGAAGTTTCGATTGATTTTAGAAGTACTGTAATTGATACAGGAAATTAGTGTTAGAAAAAAACACAAGTGAAATTCAGAAGAAACCTGAATCCATCGGGCACGTGAAACAAAATGTTCCCATGCGTGGTAGACTTGTGTGAAAACAGGAAACAAATTGAATTGGTGATACGATAAACGCAATCAAAAGGTGCGCCTTTCTCGCTGCAGGCATAAGCGCCAAACAATTGACCGTGAAAATCCGGTCAGAAGTTGTTTGAATAAAATAGGTGTTTCCAACGCACGGTAAACATCGTAGTTTCATACAGTTTAAATACTAGGAAACCAATCCGATAGCAACCGATTGGTTCAACGAATCGATACCTGAGTCGCTGTTTTTGTTTTTCATGGAACAATCACAATACGGTTTTTATTGAGTAGTTTGGAGGACATTTGACAAATTTGTTGCAGCTCATTCGAGAAAAAAACCAAATAATTTAATGTGATTTAATTTGGTTTCTATTTTGTCGTGTTTGCACGTGTGTTATTCCACTATAATATTACGCATTTTGATTATTCCTTAATGACGAGAGTGTCCTTCGCATTCCGAACACCCTTGCAGTGGCTAATTTAATAAAGCATTCCTCGCACTTGAGCACATACCATCGGCATGAGATTGACAGCTGTCAATCGAGTAACCGCCGGCGGAGGACCGAACCACCAAATACGCCTCACTTAATTTGCTAATTAAATCATTCCAACACATGCACACACCCTCACTCCAGTGCAACATGTCCGGTATCGATCAGCGAGCAAGCCGAAAACCGTCGGCAAGCCAAACAGTTTACCTATCATCGGGTTTTCTTCGGCGACTCCCAGGCTTGGTCTTGGGGAATGCAGAAATCAAACCGAGAAACTTTAAAAAACAATGCCGTACAACTCGGGCTCCCAGCGAAACAGCCGGCTCGAGTGCCAGCCGCATGTTCTTTGTTCCTGTTGGCTGCGGTTTTCCCAAGGCAGACACAAACATGCGGACGGGGGAAGAATGTTTTCTTAAACTGTGTAAAACTAATCACAAAACGGCGTCAGTGCAAAACGGGTGCGCGGGGTCTCGCCCTGAACGCATTCGCCTGTATTTATTTGTCCTGTACGCTGAAGGAACCCCGGCGGAACATGTTTGGCTTGCCCGGCGTACATCTCGGGTACGGGCCAAACCGAGTAGGAGCAACTTTTTACTTGCCCACCCGCCGGGCAGGGGGTGGAAGGCAATAAATTCAAGACAAACACAAATCTATTAGTTTGCCTTTGTGGGTGCCGCATCCGGCGCGGGGAAGTAGCACCCCTCCTCTTCGGCATTGTGCTGCCAAAACGATTCCGAAAGTCACGGGAGTCAAATCGTTCACGGTTCGGTGAGGCACGATGGCGGCTGCTGTGGTAGCAGGGTAACATTCGCAGGGCTCGCAGGATGGCGTCCGCTCGGACAAATGTTTGACTGTGGTTTGCTGGCAGAGTGGTGAAACTTTGCGAGATGTTCCGTACGAGCCACCTTCAAAAAAGCATCGCCTGCAAGACCGGGCCAACCAAACCATCCGTCCAGCTCGCCACTGTAACTTACTCATTAGCCCGCTCGGGATGGATGACACGCTGCTCTGGATGCTCGGCAGTCCAGTGTCGGTGGCGATCGGGCGGGCGAGGAGGTCCGCCGGTGCGCCGGGCGTCCGCTTCCTCGACAGAGTCATCGTGCCGGACGGTAGCTGGCCGTTCGGGCCGGGTTTGACCGGCGGTTTGCCGGCGTTGGTAAGCGTGTTGCCGATGCTGTTGCTGCTGCTGCTCGCCTTAAACTGCATCAGATGCTGGGTCGGCGGGCTGTAGTCGCGGGCGTAGTTGACGTACGGGACGTACCCGTTGTTGTTGGCGACGCCGGTACCACCGACTCCACCGCCGCTCTTCTGCAGCTGCAGGTGACTCAGCGAGTCGGAAAAATCGCCCGAATATCGACTGTTTCGGTGCCGGAGGACAAGAGAAGAAGTGTAGACTTTAGTGTCCCGGTACCTTTCGGTCGTGGAGCTCCCGTTCGCCTCACTTACCTGTAGTCGGTTGGATCTCCCTTCAGTGCGGTCATCGATGAGCTGATGACACCCGTCGCCGTCTGTGGGACAGCAGCCGAGCGTACGTTTAGCGCGATGTTGGTGGTCATCGTGTCACGTGCATGCTCCCCGTCCAGCAGATCATCGATCCGATCGATCTTGTGCTCCGCACCGACCGTGGTTCCATGCTCCCCGCAGTCTTTACCTGGCACGTCATACTGTCAAAAACAAAAACAACCGAAAACGATCGATCACCGGTTTATTCAATATAATATTGTTCGTCAGAACACGCCGAAGATCCCTGCTTCCGATCGCAAATGAGAGAGTGCGTGGGAGAGAACTTTTAACGTGTAGTTGTGAGTAGATTTTTATAGAGACTTTCGCCTCTTACGTGTTCGACGTGATGGAAGGGGAATCTTTTGCCGGCTCAGTTCGATAAAATCGAACGATCGTTCACTTTCCTTTTGATCGTCATACGCTTAGCGAGCCACACCGTGCTCACACTATCAAATAACCAACGAGAGAACGTTTAAAGCTGCCAACACAGCCGATACAAACCTTCGGTATTACGTCAGCCGGTGGAAGGTGTTTCTTCTTGCTCCGCCGACTACACAGGCAGAGGCCGATAATGGTGACGATGATCAAAAACGTGGTACCAACGAGCGAACCCAGCACAATGACAGGGAGCATGTTTTGTTCTACATCCGGTGGAGTGAATGAAACGAGAGTGAAAAAGGAAACAAAAGTTAGTGCGTACAGCGGTTCACAGTATGCGTTAAGGCGGGGCCAAACTTGCACGTGAAAGTGTTTACCTTTCGACACAAAGTCTATCTCGAGATAGTCGATGCCGTAGTCGTTCACGACGGTGCAGTTGTACCGGCCGAAGTGTTCACGCAGACAGTGGTGTATGACGAGCGTCGAACGCACACCGTTGGGGATTGGACTGTCAAGCGTTCGGTACTCTTCCGCCGCACCCGATTCGATGGAGGAGCTGGCGTTGATTTCGCGCCCATTAAACGACCAGAGGACGAGCCGGGGCCGTGGGATCGACAATGCGACACACTCGAGCTGCGCACCGTCGTGGATGGCCCCGTACTGTTGGCGCGGCGAGTTGATGATGGGAGGCCCCCGCAGGAAGACGGTCGCATCGGCTTCCACCTCCGGGAAGCCTTGGACGCTTGCCTTGCAGTAGTACCGACCGGCGGTTGCCGCCGTGACGACGAGCGTTACGTTCGGTGCGCTGGAGACGACTTGATCGGAGGGTTCGTGGATCCAGAGCACGTCCGGCGTTGGGTTCCCGTCCACGTCGCACCCGAGCGTGATCGTCGCGTCCTGATCGGCCTCGACAGACTGTGGCAGCGTCCGGAAGCTCGGCCCGTAGCTGATGTCGAGCGTTACGCTTTCCTCGCTTTTGCCGACGGCGTTACGCACCTCGCACCGAACCGTCGTGCCGTGGTAGCGGCGGGAGATGT
This sequence comes from Anopheles farauti, assembly GCA_000473445.2. Taxonomy (NCBI): domain Eukaryota; kingdom Metazoa; phylum Arthropoda; class Insecta; order Diptera; family Culicidae; genus Anopheles; species Anopheles farauti. Next base: position 886,405 of record KI915056.1, on the reverse strand, counting down.
TGGAAATTAGCTGAGGGCGGAGAAGAAGGACAAAAACCGTGCGTTGTCAGTAGATAGCAGTGGCTAGGCAGACACAATAATGCTGTACTCACCAGTTCCGCTGCATGATTTGCCTCGGACAGTTCGTCACCGACGTACCAGCGATAGGTGAGCTCTAGAGGATTCGCATCGGCCCGACACGACAACCGCACCTCCGTACCCTCCAGTATGCGGCCCCCATTCAGAGCACCTCCTATCACCGCAATGCTCACCTTCGGCGCGTACTTCACCTCCAGCTTGAGTCGCACCGATCGGTACGTCCGATCGGCCGTGTTCTGCGCCTGGCACGTGAACGTCGTGTTGTGGTGTTCCTTCTTCGGTGTTAGCTTCAGGATCGATTTGGCCGTATAGCGGCGGGCGTCGCGCAGCGGTTCCTTCATGTACTCGATGCCTTTGCTCAGCACGTTGCCGAGCCCGTCTATCCAGGTGATCTCGGCTGCTGGTTTCCCACCCACCGACACACACTCCAGCTCAATCTCGCGGTCCTCGGTCGTGACGAGGAAGTCTCCCTGGACGATTTTCGGCGCCTCCGGTGGTACCAGCACGGTGAGCTTCGCAAACCGCGACCGTATGCCGGGCGTTCCTCCCTTGCCCGGTCCGACCTGACACTGGTACTTCGCGTCATCGTCCAGCATGACCGGCGAGATGTCCAGCGAAAAGTCACCTTCCTCGTCGCTGCCTACCATCGTGTAGCGCTCGAAACCGCTCAGATTGCGGTGCGTACCGAGTCCAAAATCATCCTTGGTCCACTATGGGTGGAACAGGAGGTACGAATGAAGAATGTTAGAAATGTTTGTACACATAGGACGCTGTCAAAATCATAGAACCAGTCGGTCGGAAGAGCTATCTATTTGCGATTATTGCGAGGGCAGTAAAAGCCATGACAACGAATAAAAGGTGAGGTTTCTCCCTCTCTTCTTGACGTTCCTTTATAGCATAAAATACTTATTCTATGTTTGCTTTATTGTTCAAGCTTACATCTGATGGCCTTTACTTAATCGGTTTTGGCAATGCAAACAATGTACACTAGAGTACAAATTGTGGTTGGAGAATTTCTATTCACACCTACCTGTAACTGTCCCGATTTATTAACCACACGGCAGGGCAGCGTTACACGTGACCCGACGATGGCCGTCTGGTCCTGCGGTTCCATCGCGAAACGCTGTTCGATCTGTCTGCTCCCGGTGGACGCTGGTGATAGCTTTACGCCGCTTCCAGCCCGTAGCAACAGGAACAAATAAAAGATGCTACAGGGGAGCGGAATGGCGACACCGAACCGTACTCCACCCATCCTCCGTCGCTCCATCCCAGAGCGCATCATGGCCGCTTCCCGTCCCGGGGTCCTGGATTCCAGACGATGGTTGTACGCAGCGAGCCTGCTTGGATTCTTGGTTTAATGAATGGACCTGCCTAACCGTTCCGGTGATGTTCTACTGCTGCTGCTACTGCTGATGCGCTTAATTTATTTCTGGTTTTCATTTTATCCAATCAGAACGGCTTTCTGCAACGAAATGGAACACGTGCATTGTGAATTAAGTTTCGGAGTTCATTCATCTGAATGGGCAAAACACGACACCAAGTAGTAGTTGGGCTTAGGCAGATCTCATTGTGCATGACTCTTAACATGAATGAATGTTTCAAGCTGACCTAGTTGACCTGAATCGGTCGGTGAACAAAAACATTCAACCACTTCTTCCCTATTTCTTAGATGTTTTGACTTTTCTTAGCTTTGTTGTCAATGTACCAAGTATACATTACATTCCAAGTATACATATACAGCGGAATATGATGATTTTTTATTTGAAAGAGATTTTAATTTTAAAAACTATTCTGAAACATCAAACGAATCTAAAGATATCTGTAAAATGATGAAAATTTTTCAAAAATCTTTTAAACTTTCCCTACTGAACGAAAGGCGTACCATAAGCATAAACTCTTTTACATAAAACCAATCATTAATCAGTCCCAGCCTTGTACGACGGCGGATACGGAATGAAGATAAACTTGCTGCACTTCATAGGCAAAACGTGAGCTGTCAGTCAGCCGTGGTGATTGTTTGCTCGCTCCTTATCAGACGCGCGTTTTTGCACGCTGTCGGTAGGAAAAGCTGTTGGGGAAAAAAACACGAGCTGCAACTGGAACAGCACTGGTCGACGAGAAGAGGCTGTACAGCGACGACGAGGAGAGGATTACCGGACCGGAAAAACCGGTTTTGTTGATGGTAATGTCAATGCCATTCGGTCCAGGACCTGCGTTGGCCGATGGCAAAACCCAGTCAAGGTGGGTTGAAGCGAACAGTCTCGGAGGTCCTGAATATTCCATAAGTTTTATACGGTACTATAAACGACCCGCTTAACTTGTCAGCTTCGAAGGGCCCACCACAGGCACGGGTACAGGCTTTCTTATCGGAGCGTATGTGTATCAGGGTGTGTGTGTGAGTCTCTGTCTGTCCTTCGACCTCGAATAACTGCGTGCACGAACACCGACGACAACGGCGAAGTAACCGGGAGCAGCCGGAAACTACCATGCAAGCCTCCTCCTTCGCTCACGTTTCGCAAGAAATAATGTGCCCGTAAACGTGTATTTTCAAAACCATAAATAAGTTCTAACGAGCCACCTGGGACTCGTAAGCGTCTTTGGAATTATTATTATTTTTATCACCGGGCTGGCTTTTGCCGAGGCCCGCGCGAGCAATTCGTGCGAGCAATTTTTATTAGGGCTAGCCTGTACAGGTGGATGAGGGAGTCGAGCGGACGAGGGGGAGTGGGCGGGAGGGCGGGAACGTTTGCTCCTTGGTCAAGGCGTAGTAAAGTCGGGCAGGTAGCGTCATCATTCTTCGTACCGGGTGGCCCTTCTTGCTCTCGTTCGCCGCTTCTCAAGAGTGCGCTAATGTCAAATTCATAAGCCTTGCAGAATACGGCGGACGGAGTAATGATTGTCATCCGCCCGGGCGTCGGGTGTGGTTACCGATGAAGGTGTGCGTGTGTGCCTTATTTCGGCGAGATCCACCGCAAGCCGTGTGCTTACGCCGATAATAATGCTCGCCCAGTGCGTACGCTATCCCCGGGTAAGTCATCACTTTCTCTCCGGGGAGTAGGGAAAGGAATGCCGAAAGCGTGTACGAGAAAAAAACGTATATTTTAGAGGAATTAGAAGGAGTAAACTGTACCGTACCGTTGGGGAAAAGCTGGTCATAAGTCTTGCACTTTCAAGAACTTAATTAATTGTAGTAAGATCGTGGAACTGTGGAAAGTTTTTACAAAAACGCTATCACGTCTTGGAGTAATTCCGCAATATTTTTTTATCGGTATTGGTACCATTGGGCGAAAAATGTTCATGTTAAATAAAAACAGGTATAAAAAATTCGATTTTGTTGAGACGAATAGTAAGAAATATACATTTATTTCCTGTAATTTTAGGAAATAGGGTTCGATTTTCAGTCGTGGTCGAGCTTTCAACAAAATGCGCCCGCATTTATGCAACATGCACAACTCCATCAAAATCGAGATCTTAAGTTGCTACTCTTAAAATTTACCAACATTTTTAGGAGGATGATTTTAGGATTCATTTTGCGAAAAAATGTGATTTTTCGGAATCAATTTAGTTTACATTACAAAACTTAGTTTATTTATTCGGTTTTTGTTCGCATTTATACTAATTTCTTTGGTGTTAAAATGCAGTTTGTTAGAGCGTATGATAACATTTTTTTTTATATTTCCTACTTTTTCATTTAAAAATATCAAATAAAAAAGATTGCTATGTTACAATTTAAGTAAAAATTCTTACATGCACCTAGTAAAAGCAACAACTTTAAAGTAAACGAACAGTAAAAAATATTTTCATTCCCATTAAATATAATTATACCCGCAGTTCGTTCCGCAGAATTTCGATCCGCGTAATCCACTGACAAGCAGCCCTCAGTCCGATCCGGAGGACCGTCATTACTACAAATTTTGGCTGTCGAAGACTTATCTCTTCCCCCGATGTACCGAAAGGAAAAAGTTCGTGGCTGCTGTCCGGTGTGCGTTTCGCGAAATCCGCCACCGCTAATCTGCATGTCGCCGGACAAATTCCCCGGCAAAAGCCATTAAGCCGCAGTTTTGTTTATTTCATTAGGAGCCTGAGTGTGGTGGCGGATGCGGCCATTTCCCACCTCCAGCACACTTAGAGGCTGGCAGGACATGATCGAAAGTGAAACCGGAGGGTAGTAGAAGAAAATGAATAACGTAAAATAAAGAGGAAAAAAACTTTGTCGAAATGATGTTCTCACTCAGTTGTCGGAGATTAAACACACATTATTTAGTCATCACTTCGTGCATGTAGAAAACAAATCATCACCCCTCCGGAGGCTCCAGCAGCGTGGCAGTGAGCGAGTACTTAGAGACTTTTATGACAAATGTGCACAATTTCCGTTTTGGTGCGTTAGTGGCGGGGAAAATACTACAACAAAAAACAACATTTGACACATATACACATATTCCGTCTCGTAGATACCTTGATTCGTGGAAGGAACCACTGCCTTTGTTTTTCGGGTTTCCGGGTCGACTTTTCAGGCGGCACACAATTTTTACAGCTTCAGGGATTGCTTTTTTCTCATCCTCGCCTTCCTTTTGACGCCAACAAAAACGAAGCTGTTTTTCGCATTACTTCTGCCTTATCATCGCACGGCTCGCGGGCTAATGTTTCTTTTCCGTGCATAATCAATCATTTTTACACCGCGGGGAGGGAGGGTTTTCATTCTCTAAGGCCGTGATTGTGTGCGCTTTCCATCTCTCTCTCTCTCTCTCTCTCTATCTGTCTCTCTCTTTCTTTCTCTTTCGTTTTGTCATAAGAATAGAGAAGAGTTTTTGTTTTTTTTTTATTTCAAACACAACTCACGCGATGAAGTTATTCTAAGGGACTGAGTAGGGTTTTAGGCGTTGATGGGTAGGAATTATTTTTAATTCATTCACACCTGTTTCTCGGCCATTTCTGAGGCATGACACTGATTTTTTTTGTGTATGAATAATTAAGCATCCTTTAACTTCGTTCGTTTCCTGTCGTATGCGGTCATTTTAATGGGTTTAATAACCGCGTGTTTGGAATATGTTTCGAATTTAGAAGGAAAAAATCTTTTTAGAAAAACAATGCTTTTAATTGAAATCACGTTTCTGAGAATATTTCCTACAATATTTCCATGTGCTCAATAACATCCGCGAATTCGAGTGACGTCCAAAAAATTTTAAATTTTATTTTGTGCAAATGTGTACAATGCATGAAACACTTTACAGTCATTAAATTAGGCTGGACTTTCTAAGTCCTGTAGGCTTCTTTTCCATCTACAGAAGTACAACATATCCATAAGAAATCGAATGTAATTCTGAAAGATCTTCTCCGGAGGAGTATTGCTTCTATTTTTGGGAAAAAATATAACCTTTTTAACAAAAGGAGCTAGTATTACACTATTTGATAATGTTTAAATACGGGCGTTTGACTCAGTTTCATCAAACGATGAAGAGTCCGCGAAGAGTCCTTCAATTTTTTTATAAACATCCGGAAGATTTTTAGCTCATTGTTCATTGCAATGATAAATTTCCGGTAGAAAGAACATATTGGCAAAAAAAGCACTCTAACATTGGTGTATTTTACGAAATTATCTCATCCAAATAACACCTTCGTTCTCCTTAGCAATTTTGTTTGTATAAAGGTGACTTCTCTGTGGCCTTAATTTGGTGAGAGTTCATGTCTTGGGACATATATGGAAGGTCCAAGATATTTAATAACTTTTATGGTCTTGCATGGAGTTTGAAACCCCTTAAGTTCATGATGACAATTTACAACTTTTTCAGTAATAACGGCCTCTCTCTTTCATCTGCTTTCTAAATCCCTAAATTTTCCATTATTTAGTTGTCTTTATTCAACTTCTTTCATCTATTTTTTCACACTTAAATTGCAATTAATATCGATTACATAAATTAAAATCGCCAGACATCATAATCATCAAATTCTACCGATCTAGGTTCTGACAAAAATGACTCACGATCACATTGAAAATGCTACAAAAATGCCTACAACCCAAAACCCTTTTCTGAAAGTGTGAAGAAACGCTAACTAACCAGTAATCGAAGCTATAAGAAATAAAGAATAAACAATAAAAAATGATCTATCTAAAGTGAGAACGATAAACAAAATGTTGATTCTAGCTTAAACCAAACTAATAAAGCGCAATTTACGAGCGGAACAGAAGGATGCGTAAAGTAAACAGATGCGTATCGAACGCGATACCCATCGAATGCAGCCTCAATCTGCCTTTTTAGCTTCTTCCCAAAGGCGACCAAAAGGCACACGTCAAGCAACACACACCCGCCGGGTTTCATGCCGAAGCCGGCTTCTCTCGGGCTTCTCAACCGAACTCCGAAACGAAATCCATCCCCATCCGGATGATCCCGAGATGAAACTACAAGCTAGGGCTCCAACGTCCCGTCTGCATTGTTTTGCTTAGTTTGCTTAGGCAAAATAAAAGAAAAAACGACACCCACACACACACACACACACACACACACACACACACACACACACACACACACACACACACACACACACACACAC
>KI915056.1:831793-879678 GCA_000473445.2 Anopheles farauti | reverse complement strand
CACACACACACACACACACACACACACACACACACACACACACACACACACAAGCTGATAAAAAGACGAAGACGCGCTAGCGGAAGAAATGCTGGTCCTTCGAACCGGATCGTTCCGAAAGGGAGGCGCGGCGGGTGAAAAGAAATCAATCTCGGTGTGTCTTTGTGTGCTTTTCTTGTACTCTCCGCTGTCTCCCACACATGCACAAGCACCCCTTGTTGGCTTCGGCAGCATGCGCTGGCCTTTCGGTGGGTGTACGAAATTGCCAACAAACGTTGCTAATGAGAAGGACGATAATGATGATGATAAGGACAAAATCGCCGGCACATTATTGTGTCTCTAGCGGTGTGTTTAAGAGTATCATCCCGAGGAAAGGTGAGGAGTTTTACGTTGGACAGGTGATTTACGTCGCTGTCCGGCTCACGTTGACTATTGATGAACGACGCTTGCCGCATAAACACACACACAGGCACACGCGTGTTTGCGAGTATAAAATGTTTCCTGCGCCAACCGTGCAAACATTTGCCCAGTCCCGTCGGCTTCGGTTTCTTCTCACCCGAATGCGAAGACTCGACAAAGACATTAGCACAGACACATCGGTTCCTCCTTTTGCCACGTAAACGGCTCGGTTCGGGTTTGCCTTGCACTAGCAAAACAGGCATTAAATTTAATCTGATAAACATGTATTATTTTAATTGATTTCTGTAATGCCACGCCGGGTCCGAAACCGGTCCCATCCGGTTGGCGATCGAAACGCAAGCGACGAACCCTGCCCACGTCCGGTGTGTCGACCCTGTTCTCGAGCGGGAACTGTAATTAGGTTTGAACTTTCTAATGAACCCTTTGCTGTGCCGGTCGGGTTTCGTTCGCTGTCGGAACGGTGCCTGCATACCATTTACCTGCGCCGATGTGAGCAACAAAAACGCACCACCACCACCACACACAGCGCTGCCGGTGCGGCGTGCGGTTTGCTGTGCTACGTAACTGCAGCCGGCTGGAAAAGATAATTTTCAAACAATTTTACGCTGCACTGGGCCGCCCGTTTTCCAATCCGATTCGTCCCTGGAACCGGGCTGGGAAAGGCAACCAGCACAGATACACACCCACACACACACACACACACACGCAGCGAGACAACGCAACCGATAACCTGTTTGCTGAGTTTTTGTTGTCCGATGATGAGGTGAGTGGGTGTGTGTTATTTTTTTTTGTTGTTGTTGAAGGAGGAAGCGTATCGGCGCTAGATGCTGTTCGGTAAACCATCGCAAAAGAGGCATTTACACTCGGTTTCCTTTCCCGCTCGTGTTTGCCACCAAAACTATGGCGCAATTTCGGCGTATTTTCCGTGCGGTATAGAACGAATGCTAACAGTGAAGCCTTTAGGAGAGTGCGAGATCAAGGGCCTGGAGAAACCAACGCGATTTAATCTCGTTTTTGATGTTTTGTAATGAATACGAACCGTAAACGCAGTGGAAAAACGAGCTTAAAGGGTTTTGAAGAAAGATTTCGCATGTTATCGAAATGGATAGAAAATCAAAATAAAAAGGTTATTAAGAAAATAAAAAACGACACAAGACTAAAATAGTTGCTAAGCTAAGAAGAACAATTATACCAAAACTAAGAAATAAGTATTTAAAAAAATATCCTAACGTATTTGTTTGAAGTTGGCAAACATTTTCAAAATGAATTAAATTAATTGGTATAATTTAATTTAAAAATATTATTAATAATTTAATTAAAAAATAAAAAACAGCAAATAAATACAAAATTATGCATACATAATCAGACGTACAAAGCATAAGTGAATAAACAATATTCAAATAAAAAAATTGCGTTATAAAAAATTAACAAACAAATTTTGTGGTCATGAAATTGTTTAAAGTTAGTTTGAAGTTAAAAGAACAATTTAAGATTAAAGACTTAGTTTGCGGTATTTGTTAATTAAAAAAATCTAATCTGCTTCAACTCTACAAAAAATAAATGATGATGTTTGCGCGATATCGGCTCCAAGATTGATCGGGAATAAATATCAGCTTGCTGCTGACTGCTTTCCGCTTTTGTTTATAACAATGCCGAATAGCAGCGAGACAAATAAAAAGGGCATGGGTGTGCAAATCAACTGAACTGAAAAATGCATGCGTTGCGTCGGTTGATTCCGACATTCAGCAGCACCATCACCAAACCCTACATCATGACCCCGTGATTATGTGTGTGTATGTGTGTTTTTTTGCTCTCCTTTCTGCGGCGCGCTCAACGCTGTGCAACAGACTCCTGGCGTCTGGGGTGGTTTTTGTGGGGTGCGAAGGAAAATTGGTTGAAATCAGCAATTTTTGTTGCGGTCATCATTTCGCCGGTGAATGTGTTGAAGGTTGTGCGAAGGAAGGGAGAGGGATGGAAGGGATGCATGTGGAGGAGAAGAGAGTTTCTGTGGGCCGGACCCATGTTATGCTTAGCACATAATCATCCCTCCCGTGTGTTTTGTGCTACTGTTGTGCTGGTGCTTTGCGAACGGAGGCGAAATCGGCGTGTGCGATGGGTGCGTGGACTCGTTTTCAGCACTTTTCACGCACCGTATCGGCTGAAGGTGCGTGTGCGTGTGCGTGTTGGTTTGTGATTTTTACTGCGAGCGCAACGCAACGGCGGGCGTCGGTTTTTCCGGCCCGTCTGGTGGGTGGTGCCTGTTTAAACAGTCCACACATCATGCGTGGCCTGGGCCCGGGTGCCGGCCCGTACCGTACGGGAATGTACGAAATTTGCCGGTACCCACCGGCCGGGCAGCAGCACGGGGGAACCGTGTTCAGTTGGGAATTTCATTAAAATCCTACCAGGCACCGGGCGCCTCCATGCGTCCGACCACGTGACGCACCGGGCGCCTCCATTTTGGGAACGCCGACGCGCGTGACTCGGGTGCCTTTGGATCGTGGAATGGAGATCGAAATTCGAGCTCAGCCATGCGACAGCAACCGTTCCCCCCACCCCCTTTTTACCAGCCCCGGATGGGTCCCATTAGTGAAATCAAATCACTGGCTACATCAGTTTCCGATCGGAGCGAAAGAGTGAGAGAGAGAGAGAGAGAGAGAGAGAAAGAGAGAGAGCGAGAGAGAGAGAGAGAGAGAGAAAGAGAGGGAGAGCTCGATAGCTATCGGTTACTCGGCTACTTTATTATCGGTATGTGAGCCGAGCGTGCTAATATAGCACCCCGCTACCTCGCCGAAAGGGCTGAACGGTTCCACTTTAATTCAATTCTATAGCTCCTCTTGCCCCACCCATTCTTCCCCGGTTCGCACACGAAGGGCGGAGTGGTAGGTGAGGGATTGCATAAATTGGGTACTGTTACTTTTCATTTTCGGTGTCGATATCGGTGGGCGACGCCAGTTGCGGTGCAGTAAGTATTTTCCTGCTTTCCCCGGGCGAGAAGCAGCCCGTCCGCCCCGCCCGTCCGAGGCCGAAACATATCCGGGTGTGCGTTTCCGGTTCGGTTCGGTAATGTGCCGGTCATAAATTCGTCCACATTAACCTCTGCCGAAATGCGAGTCGCCAATTCACCTGCCGCCGCCTCGCTGCAGCCGCAAAGTGGCAATCGATTTTTGCCCGATGCCGGAAAATGGGGGCTGGTTGCAGCTAATTACTGCAGCCCCGGCAAGCTTCGGCATCCGCAACACCAATCCTTTCGAGTGTTTGGTTTTCACACCGACCGACTTGCACGGACTCGATCGGGGAGGACGTATTAAATGATGCAAACGCAGCCTCATTCTGCACGGCTGCTTGCCAGTTCGTTTAAACGGTTTATAAATTCGCTTCAAATTGGGTTTAGAAATATTTCGCTGGGCGATGATGGTGAATGTTAATTGACCTCCGATGGGTTTTGAATGCGATGAAACATTACTCCATAAACTTACTTGCTTGTAATTAAAATAATTTTAACGTTTTCACATTTATTTGAATTTATTTGATTTCAGTTGATGATTTCTTACCACATATTTTTGGTTTTCTATAACTTTAACTAAATTTTGATTATTAACTGCAACGCAAGTAATGGTTTTAAACGTATTGTAAAGAAAATATTTTAGTGATTCACAATAATATAGGGAGATATATAAATCGTGATATATAACGCGTGTGAATTAAAGCAAATTAGTGCAAACACTAACTAATTTGTTAAAAAAATAAACGAATAACACGTGTAAAACTAGTCAAATTAAAAAGAATGTAAAATATTGGCTTGATTGTAGCTTCTTTACACATTTGTATGCCTTATTTGTAGGTGATAAAAAATGTAGAAAACTAAAGCAAATATGACACATACGCAGAACATATATTAAAGCATAGTTTGAGCCGTCTGCAAATGTATTATCACAAAATTAATCTACCTTAATTGCAATATAGTTTTTTATCATACAATCTTAGATTGAAAAGCATTTATTCTGCTCCCCCATATGTGTTGGTATTGGTATGTATGTTGATATGTATTCCTTGGTGTCGAATCCTAAATGCATTTGTAAATAATTAAGTTTCACTGATATCAAACTAAAGTAAGATTCAAAGTGTTAAAAATACACGAATAGTTATGAAATAATTGAGATAGAAATTTCATATATTGATAAAATCAACTATGGGTATTTAGCATGTTCTAATCTAACAATTTCCGATCTTCTTCGATGTTCTAATTCGTTTTCATTTATGTTTCAATTTGAGAAATGAAAAAATAAATTTTCAAATAACGAATAAACGAAAATCTTCTAATTAATCTTCTACTAAAATTCTAAAATGTAATTAAAAGTAAGGAATAAAAATTGATACAAAACACAAAAAATATTATAAATAATGAGCCATGACAATCGATCTGTAAAACTGCAAAATTTGCAAAAATTTTGTCTTGCAAATGCTTCGATGTCTTGAAAGAAACAGAATAGATAAAGATGTTCATCCATTCCAAAGGCATATTCATCACTAAATAAAAGGCTCCTAACAAGCGTGAGTGTTCCGTCACAGTGACCATTTTCCGACGAAAGTTTGCCACTATGTTTGGAGCCCCATTTTGAAGTTTCGCTGAAGTGATTGATTCTGTAATTAAGACACTAAATGAAGCTGCGATCTATATGTATATACACGCTCGCGGGGGACGCAGAGGGCACGCAGCGACGGTTGAATTAATGCTGCCAATTGGATTTCGGTTCCGGAAGGCGGCAGGAGCAACTTTTCCCACAGTCAGAATGAACAGCTTAATTTGGCGGCCTCACCGTGCCAAGCAACCCGAGACCGAACATTAAGCGTCTCGGAGCGTGGATTCACGATTGGAAATTGATGCTCGCCGGGAAGGACTCGGAGGCTTGAAGGAGAAGGGTGCCAGCGTTTCTAACGATGCGATTTCCCTTTTATTCTCTCGCTCTTTGGTGGTCGTGCTGCTGAAAAGCGTTTTTAAGCAATCCCCTATGCAAATAAAACGGGATTGGAATTAAAATTCAGCTCAACTCGCACTTGAGCGCAACAACACAAACCACGCTGACACAACGCTTCACATGCATTTAATTAAAAAAAAAAGAAAGAAAACCGATGAACGGGACGATGTACCTTCGACCTCGATCTCCTTTCTCTTTTTGTGCGGTCCCATCGAAGTTTCAAACCAAATGAACCGCACCGAACGCGCTTATTTTCGAGCAAGTTTTGCCGAAGCAGGGGGGAAACTATAGTTTCGGTTCAACTTTTGCCTCGTGGGGAACGGCTTCTGTTTGTTTGAGCTGTGCAAATAGCGAACAAAACGATAGTAATGGTTCAGCTTCCGGTAACTATGCGTTGTACAGCTGCTGATAGGATATAACAGATATTTCATCAGTTATGTTTTAATTCATATTTTATTAAACAATATTGAATTCATTATTTCATAAAATTTTATTATTTAATAAAAATTCATTATTTAATAACTAATTATTATTTATTTTTATTCCAAAATTATTATTCCAAATTTATTTCAAAATTTTCATTTCGAAAAAATCCAAATGGACAAAGTTATGTTTAAGGGTGATAGACATTTTTAAAAATTATTTTGATAGTTGACGATTTATAACTACTCATACGATTTTATTTACCTTAAACAATCCATTTAGCTAAAAAAATCCATAAAACATAAAAGATTTCGTTAAAGCATTATTTAAAAATTCTTTTAAGAAAAGTTGAATAAAATAAAAATGTTTTTTTTTCTTTAAATATAACGTGATTGCTAAAAATTTTACTAGAAATAAAATTTCACATTCACTGAAAGTCCAAAAAACAAACAAATCTGACCATTACTCGCCCTAATGTGCACGCTTTTTTTTGGCCTCCCTTGCTTTGGTGCAGTTTTTTTCGGTTTTTTCCCTAGCGGAACGAGCGTTGCACTACTCGTGCGAAAAGCTAAGTCAAAACGGCAAGAAACATGGGAAAGAAACCCCACCGCGTCCTTTTTCTTGCACCCTTTTCCTCCCTACCCTCTCCCGACCCCACCGAAACGGTTTATGACCCCCGCATTACGCGTAAAAAGCGCGGTGTGGCGCATAAAACGTCCGATTTTATGAGAGCGCTTGTTTCGAGCGAAAGTCGACCAGCGCGGCAGGGAGACGGAGGCTGTTTCATTAAGTTGTACTTGCAGAAATTAATCCAACGCAATCAGGCCCCATCGGCCTGCGGTGCTGCGAATGTGCAATATCCGGTTGGCTGGGAGGTTCACTTCGGCTGGCCACCACCCTTTTCCTCATCTCGCCCTTGCCAATCATCCCAGCGCGCGGGGTTATTTCTATCGAGGCGAATTTCTTACTCCTCTGTGTATGGGGAGATCTTCCGAACGGGCGGCAACTAAATAAATCAAGCCGTACATCCAGTGCCAATTGGGTTGAACGGGCGCAACGATCGGAGGAAACCGCTCCGGGTACTACAAATCGTTGAAAGGACGCCATCCGTCAAGCAAGGACCGGTGGAAGGAACCTGGCGACGGGCAGTAGTGCTTTAAAACGTGTCACTAATAGCCGAAAGGTGAAATATGGAGGTAATTTCATTAAGCGGTCGATGATTTATACGTCCCCCTGAGCCATTACTCCTTGCTTCTCTACGAGCGCTCTAATAAAAAAAGGAAACGCAAGCACCCTTACGATACTACGCGAAAGGACATCAATTCCTCACCTGTGTCGGGGAGGTGGAATAAAAATATAAAATAAAAAAAATTACAGCAACAAAACCGGCACGGAAAATGGGCACTTCACCGGGCCACCATTTTTTCCGATGCCGAATCGAACACTGGTACGACATTCATTTAACCTCGGAGCAACGCTCAATGGACACACACACACACACACACACACACACACATACACATACACATACGCACATACAAGTACGCAATAAGTGACTTCCGGGTGCGAGGGAGACGGAATTAATTTATTGTAAACTAAAGGCATGATAATAAAACCACTGACTTGATATCGGGGCGCGTATCGACCTCGCATAAGCCCCGTTCCCCTTTGCACTCCCTCCCCTGCCGCCATTCACGTCTTACTCATCCGGACCTCTCGATAGTTAAGCGGAAATAATTTGCATGAAAATATTACCCACGCGCCAGTTTTCTTTCGTGCCGTTTTTTTTTTCACTCCTGCCTGCGTTGCCTTCCTGCGGCCGTACGCGAGGTTCCTTCCTTCACCTTGATCTCCATGTGTATGTGCTCGCGTGGGAGGGTGTGAGTCACATATGGTTTTATTTCGATTCTTTTCTTGTGCTTTCGTTGATGGGTTGGTTCTATATAAACGCACTTGAGCCGCCCTCAAACACGCGCAGCTTTGGAAACGTGGCCTGTTTTTATTAGTTGTTTCAGGCGCTTACAGTGCTTTGCTTTCGCTTCTCCGTGCTTGCGGTAGAGAACGAGTCGAACTAAATAGTTATTAATTATTTTCTTAATGTTTTATTTAATACTTTTCCAGCATCAGCAGTGGCATGTTTTTTATTTGTCTGCACAAATTGTTCAATTTTATATCACATATTTTTTAGAATATTAGTTAGCATAATTTATTTTTCCTCGTTAATAAAAGGTTTTATGTCGGTGTAAGTAGTAATTTTATTAGAATTTCATGAAAATTTTGGAAAATATCATGCAATCAGGATCTTATTGCTCGAATAAAAATTGAGAACAAAATATTACGGAAAGCTTACCTTAAATTCAAATAATTTTCTGCAGAATCATGATTAAAGAATCGCTTAAAGTATGCGTATCATTCGTTTTTTTATGAAAAATTTACGATTTGAACATTTTTGAAATATATTTCAAATGTTGTTTCTTAGACTTCAAACAGATTAGTAAGCGATTGTGTTTAATGTTTTAAAATTCTTCACATAATTTGGTTTTTCCTGTTTTCTCTGGAAACCCCGCTTCTTAAACATAAAGAAATCTGTCGATATTTCTTTCTTGAAAATAATAATTGTATCGATTAACTTACATCTTTTAGAAAATACTAAATTATTTTTCACAAGTACTCTTCATTCCGTTGGAGTGCAGAAGAAAATTTGCTATGCCATGTTCCATATGAAATCGAGTAGAACGAAAGATGGCAAACTTGTTTATGCTGGTTATAGAAATTAAAGTGTAAATTTGGCCATCAACTGTTAAGACATGTCGAAAAAAATGGATATTATTTTTATACCAAATATGCTTAATCCCGCAATCGAGACGAAATTTTGGAAAAATGTTTCTACTAACACAATTCCACTCACTGCTCATACAGGTATGATTGTGCGTGTGAGCCGCCAGATAAGGGGCAACCGCACGACCGGTTCGGTTAAATGCAGCGCGGCAAACGGTGTCGTTATAAATCTGTCAGTTATTATTTCATATTATTATCGTTATTACGCATAAAGTAAGCTTTATGCGTTCAATATCGTCACCGGGTGAATAGCGCGGCCTCCGCAACCGTCTCCCGCTGCAGGTGATCGAACCGCGTTGCCGTCCCATCGATACGGTGACGCATCCGCGTACAGGTGAGCCGATGCCGGCTATATTTGTTTATGCTAAAAGCAAACCATAAAAGTAAACTGTACGATAAATTCCGCGAGCGTGACACCAGCGTCGATGTGTCGGGCGCAATCGGTGCGGCGATGGTGAGTTTGTGCCGCGCGTCTGGTTTTTATTTCCTTTCCTGCCTGTGCGGGCGTCGTACGCGTCGTATTTTTTCCTACCTAGATACACACGAAAGCTCTCACGGTGTGGAAGAAGCGAATGTGAGATGCGAAACGGGTTACGACCAGGGCTGGGTCTAGCGTTCAATTAAAGAATCACCACTACTGCCCACCAGCTTGCTGCGAAACGAAAGAAAGGCGGCTGGAAAACTATCACCTCGAAATCCGCCCCGAAGATGCGAGCTCAACAAGCAGAGAAAAGTTTCCTTTCCAACCCCTTCCATATCCTGCGGGAAAAGTCGGCCAAACCTCAAATAGGTAATTAAATTGATCGAAAATCTTCCATCTATCTGCCACGGTGGAAAGTTTCATCCCCGTTTCCCTTTGGACCTTCGCAAAAACTCGTACCTACTCTTGCTAATAACATTCATAGTTTCGTTTCTCTCTCTCTCTCACACACACACACACACACATACACACGTTATCCAGCTCTTAAAGTTCTCCTCACGAGGGGTTAGTCCCAAGCCGGGGGAGAAAGTGTTCCACGTAGCTCTCGTGGCCCCATTTGCGCACTCATACCAGGGTCCGTCATTGCTGGCGAGTAGAAATTTGAATTTTTCGTTCACGGTTCGGAAACAATTCAGCAGGAAAATGTGGACTCGGATGCTTTTGCTCTGGATTATTTGTATTTTTTTTTGCTACTGCTTTATCGTGTGCTATTGTTTTGCTTTGAATGTGTTCATGTTGAACCGATTACTTTAGAGGTATTTTTTTGGAATTTATTCGCTATTTTTTCTGTATTTGTTTGGTTTTTATTTGGCTTAAATAAAGTCTGCCTAAGCTTACACCAAAGACATATGCAATCTTACAAACTTTTTTGAATAACATTACCTATTTGGAATAGCTTGTCTTAACGAAAGCGAAAAGAGATGGAAAAATTTAACGAATCCTTGATAAGTTTAACTAAAAAAGATAGACATCAATGTTTGTACAGCTTAGTACAGAGCGTTGGAGAGATGTTTGCTGATTTAGAAAGCTTGTGCTTTATGAATATAGCTCGAACAGAAACGTAGACTTTGCATCCGTTTCCTTAAACTAATGGATTAAATCCAGCAACATTTAAAGTCTGCCACAAGAATTTCCAAGTATTTGAAGATCAGATTGCGACAGAAAAATGCTTCTGTCGTTTTACCCGTTTTATGTTAAAGACATGTCCATGTTATAGCGGAAGTTAAATAACGAGTTTAATTGCAGTTTAATTGCATCAAGCCTTCATTCGATGGAAGGCATTCGATAGACATCCTTTTATTTTTTTTTCTCTCAGCAACGCGGAACTGATCGTTTGGACATTTAATCATGCTGCTGTAGCAATACATACTAACAAACATAATGTTGCTCTGAGAAAATCGTTTTAGAAAATCGTGTTCTAAGCAAAACGGATATAAAAGAACTCATCCGACCAACCAGGTTTAGGGGCTTTAGTCTCGAGCTGGTCGTATCGTTGTAAATTTTTTAGAGCCCATATTAAGAACAATGCATCTAAACAATGGATTTTTGGACTTTCCAGTTCAGGATTTCATTAACTCGGTTTTTAACAGCCGGGTCGGAGATAAAAACTTTAGTCTAAGGAAGAATCTGGATGCTTGCAATAATACTCGAAATACATTTCCATTTGAAAAAGAGCATAATACTACCAATTATGGATTTTAAAATTAAAAACAAATGCATCATCATAATGGTCTCTCTTGGTAGAGCGGATTATGAGAACAAATAAAAAAAATATATGGAAAACCACCAACCGTTTCCAGAAAATCCTTTCGATTGATTCCACAACTCGCTTGGAGCTTCCATTCGATGCGAGAGCAACTTTTCCCATTACAGTTTCCAATACGCACACACACATACATCTACCCTGAAATGGTCGAGCTTGGGAGCGAGAAAAACCACCACTGCATTAGGGGAAGCTAAGTAAGCATCATTAGTCACCACCCTTCCCCTACTCACGCTCCCACGCTTCCTCGTTCCAGCCATGATTTGACAGCAAATCCCCCACCCGTACTAATGATAATGATGACCATCGTCCTCATGGACACACAATCCTCTTAAATTGCCTCAATACTATCGCACAACGATTTGGGGGGAGGGGTGGGGGGAAAGGAGAAAGAGAGATAGCGCAGCAAAAAATGTCCCCACCCCCTTCCCGTCTCACCATTTCCCGTTCCCGCGGCGAGCCGAGGAGATTTTGGCAGTTCGGCAGCGACACATGTAGCAATAAAAACGGGCGACCATCGACATCGAAATTATGAGCTGCCCAATTTCGGGTCGGCTCCCGGTGGGCTACACACGCTCACGCAGGAGAAAGCATTTTTTCCCCACCCGCTTCTTTTTTTTTCTCCCGGAACCATTCGTACACCGCAGGAGAGCAAGGACATTAATCTTTATTTCCTTACCTTACCGGCAGGTGTGATGTGTGTTTGTACCGTTCGTGCCGTGTAAAGTGCTTTGAGTGGTTTAGATGGTGGTATCTGTGCGAAGTTTCGAGGAAAATCAATTGATTGCTGGTGAGCTAGTGGAGCTGCTATTGAAAACAGGACACGGGTTTGGCGATGTCAACCGGTTGCTTGAAATGCTTGGAGGAGTTGGCTGATGAATCTAAGCGGTTGATTGAGGAAAAAATAGTGCCAAAAAAGTAGTCGGATTTGGAATGAAATTGATTTAATTCCAACAGGGAAGCGCAACTGAAAACCGTCCTGTATAGAAACCTGTCTGGAAACCGATAACCGTCGCTCCTTGATTCGACTGATCACTCGTTTCATTTTGATTACTTTAAAAAATTCAGAGTATAACATTCAAAGCAAAGATAAAAAAAAAATTAAAACAAAATCTGAATATTACTTAGTCCAAATTTTGCATTTGTGTTATGAGTTATGTGAGTGTTTCGATAGCATAGCATAGTGTTTCGATAGCAATTTCGAATACTTCGTGTTTAACAATAAGAATAATGGAGTGTTTTTATAGTCACATGCCATAGTGATAGTTTCCTAGAAGTACAAATAGTCACTCGGAAACATAAATGCAATAATTAAAAACTAATTTTCTTCTATCTTCGTTATCAATTTTTGAACAAAATATTTCATTCGAAAACTCTTATAAGAGCAATACAAATTCAAATAAAAATAATTTTATAAAACTATTTCTAACGCTAAAAATAAGTTATTCAAAACGATATTTCAATTTATTGTTTGGTTTGGTTTGGTAAGATGAAGTAAAAGCGATGTTTTTTTATCTTCTATATTGAAAGCACTTTCCAATTTCGTTAATTTATCTGTTCATTTTTTTAGGTCTCACAACAACATGTCGCACTTTTTTGTAAATAGTACAACAATTTGCACCAGCAGATTTTCTTTAAACACTTTCTCTTACGTTATGTTAAAAGAATAAAAAATAAAAAGTCGGCAATTTCACATCGTACGCCATCCTCCACATAAAAAAGTCACATACAGTTTGAAGAGATCTTTCGATACCTTCCCAGAGACACGTGCTGCGCTCAAAAACTGTAACCCCCTACCCTAGCGCTGACCCTTGCCCTGCGTGGAGACCCTGCTAGCCGATCACGAAATACTCCCCGGACTTGGTTTCCGTTCGCTTCCTGGGGTTACACATTAATTACAGATATCCCGAAATGGGGCAGAAAAAAAAACACACAGCACGCGGTAGGGTCAGTTACGAGCGACTGTACGCAACGGTACGCTAAAACTCGACCCCAGGCCCCGACAAGACACTACTAATGAATTCTTCTCGGGTCTCGGAGTTCACGCAATTGCACCCTGGGTGGTCGCGAGCGGTACGGGGAGCTTAAATATTTGATACATTTTCTCCCGCGTTTGGACCGGTGGGGCGGGGAGAAAGTTGGGCAAGGAAGATCCCACCCCGGGGGAGAGGAGGGCGTCGACATAATCCACGTTCGGCTGTCACCTTTTGCCGCACCTGAATTATTAATGAGTCCACTTGAAAGAGCCACCACCAAGTCGATCCGGTTCGAAGGACCAACCAGTATGTTGAATGTGGACAGAATACACACCCATACACACACAAAAAAATGTGCGAACTGAAGAATCGAGTACGAGCACAAAAAAAAAGAATATACATAAAATTGTTGGAAAAAGAGACCCCGTCTTAAGTGAAGCCGCTTGTGAGCTGGCTCATTTCTTTGAAAAGTTTTTCCTCAAACACGCCCTAAGGCACACCGTACCAGTATAAATATTGCTCCGAAGAGAAGTATACAGAGAAAAAGAAGAGAGAGAGAGAGAGAGAGAGAGAATAGATGTCACTCCTGTTGCCAAAAGCAGCTTTTTGCAAGGAAGGAAAAAAAGCCGTAACGGCCCAACGATGCCAAAGTATAATTCTCGTTGATATTGATTGACCGGGCCTCGGTGTATCGGCGAGTAGCGCCTGGGGAGTTGTTGCCAGCTTGCCAAAATATGTTTCTGTCCAAAGCCTGCCGTTTGAGCGAACCCGCGCCGACCAAACCAGGCCGGGGTCCAAAAAAGACCCCCGGGCCAAAGGTGAGAGTGAGTGAAACGCAGCAAGCTAAAAAAAATAAAATAAAAGCTACGGAACAGGCCAACCAATTTCGAAAGGAAAGGAAAGCCGCCCTTTGCGTAAGGATCTGGCAGGCTTTTCTCTCGTTAGAGTCTATTTTTTTGTTCTGTTCGAGTCGGAAAAGCCCTGGACGCGACTTTGCCGCACACAATGTTTGCGTGTTACTAGCAAATTGAAGCGTTTTTGTTTTTTTGTTTGTTTATTTTGGGTTGTGCCTGATGCGCTTTAAGAAAGCGATAAGATGATTTATGCATATTGGTGGCACTGCGTGGTGAGAGCTGGTTGGAAAGAGTGCATGAGTAAAAAATTGTTTCCTTTTTTCTGGGGTTTTGTCTGCGTAAGAACCATTCGAAGAAGATTAATATGCATTTTAAAATGCGAGCTGGCTGCTGGGGATTTATATTATGGGGCTATGGTATGTTTGTGACAAAACAGCTATGGAGGAACAACCGAAATGATTGAAATATTGTAATATAAAACGTTCTAAATTAAAACGTCATTTAAGCGCCTGAAAGTAGGCAGCTTTTATTTATATTTCTATAATCTTAACACTAAATATAAATATTTAGTTAATAGTTAATAGTTTAGTTAATAATATTATCAATCATTTTTTGTTACATCATAAAAACTAATATGTATTTTGCTATAAAGGTGGAACAACGAATAATAAACAAGAAAACAAATCTCTCAATTTTATTTAATTATTTCATTTCGTTAGATCAAGGACAAAAAATTGCAAAAAATGGACGCATAAGCCCCGGATATGTAATTTGTTTTAACAATCACGTCAATTTGCTGTGACCTAGAGTTCATATATAATCATCCTTGCTTCGATAAAAAAGAAACAAAAAATGACAATAACCCAACAAATAATTAATTTTACAGACAGTTACATTTTCTAAACACCCTTATATTGCAAGGAATATTTTATTTTTGTATTTTTATCGATGATTGAATTCGTTTTTCATTGTCATAGCATAACAAACTGTTTTAAGCTTATAGTGTTACAACACGTGAGAAAGGTGAGTTTTTATGTTTCAATACAATTTTTTCCCTAAACAACACTCGACTCGATCGCTCTCAGTTGCGAAAATAATTTGTACGGTGCTGCTTCGGATGAAATATGAAAGCAATATCCATCCATCCATCCAGCAGCGCTCTATCAACTCCTGCTTAAGATCACCATCATGGCGCAAAAATACCAGAAAAAAGCTCTCGAGGAATGATGGAAGCATTCTTTCAAATTAATCACATAAATCAAACCGCCCGAAACTGACTTCTTAAGATTTACTAATCCAAATGCGACGCTTCGCGGGTGGCTGGTGGGTGTCGGTGGGTGCGTTATGCTGCAGATAGGATAGGAAAAATCATCCCTACCCCACCCGCAACCTCTTGTAAAAGAGCGAATCAAGTGCTGGGTTGGGAAGACGAAAGAAAGTAAAGCAAAAAACATAACCCAACGTCAGCAGAATTTTGTTGCGGGATGTTTTTTTTCTCTCTCTCTCTCTCTCTCTCTCTCTCTCTACCTCTCCTTTTTTCTAAGTGTTGTTCATTCACTCCGTTCGGTTTTGGAGTATATTTTTGCTTTATTCCTCGGAGCGATATTTTTTCTCACCCTTCTCACGTGGTTCCACCCCGAGTGGTGCTACTACAAATTTAACTCGCTGTCCATCCAAGGACGGTACCAGATGAAAACGAACCAGCACTAGAAGGGAAAGAAGCTCCCCAAAACACTCGAAGAAGGTTCGAAGCGCTTTTCATTCCGGGCAGCGTTAACCGTCTTGATATTTTTTTTTACAAGCAGCGAAAGGAAAGAAGGAAAACCAGAACGAAAGGACTTCTAGAACACGTGGAGATATTTATCCTCTCTCAGAACACACACTTACACACACGCGCGCGGGCGCTGGTTTTCTGGAAAACTGGCGAAATGTGAATGATCTCTTAAGAGGCTTTCAGCGAAAATACGGTTTTTCAATTTTTCATCGGCTTCCATTACCATCAGGGCGGAATTTTTTGTATATATATTTTTTTTTTGCTGATGCGAAGTTTGCCACGTTCTGGGGGTAAAATTGTTTCCACCGCTTTTTTCCTCCCAGCTGATACTGTTGTTGTTTTTGTGGTTCGTGCTTGTGGTTGTCGAGTTGTCGCACACCATCCCACCGTCTCTGACCCTCAAAGCCACCCACACATCCACCCACCGAATCTGATTTACTTTTCATCGCACATTTTTCCCTCGTCGGTGCTTCTTTTCTACGTCTCGCTTTTATTTTTTTCCGATCCTTCCCGTCTACCTTTAATTCCCGAAAGGTATTTCCGTCGCAACGCTTTTATAAATGTTTTCGGAAAGGTTTCCGCGGGAAGGGTGTGTGGTTGACATTCGCGCGCCCGAGTGGTCCGATCCTATCCCAGGATCCACCGTTCGCCAATCCCTTTCGTCGACAGAGAGAGAGAGAGAGAGAGAGGGAAAAAACACCCCTAGATTTCCAATAATCCTCGCGACAGCGCATAAGTTTAAGCCAACTTCTAGCTTTCGCCCGGTTACAAATCACAGGTCGACAACTTCCTCCAGGCCGTGGAGAAATAAGTTCCCGAATTCTCGCCACGTTTTCGCAGGTTTCTTTTTATGTTTTGTTTGCTGTTGTTGTTGTTGGTGCATAGCTCGAAGGAGTTGTTTTTCCCCGCGTGTAGCAAAAGTCGCGCGATTTGGCATTCTTTTTTTTTGTATTTTTGTTGCCTTACTACTGCTCCACCGAGTGCCGATTACTGTCAAACCTGCTGTTCTCCTCCTGACAGCTGCTGAACGACCACCAACGTTGGAGTTGAACCAAACACAATTGAAAACGCCCGTCTTCGACCCGCGCGTTTAGTACCGAAAGAAAAGTTTGCGTTAGGGTTTGCTGCAAGGGTAGCTTTCTTTCGGCAACGCGAATGCACCTACAGGGCAAATAGTGGGAAAAGCGCAATAGATAAATGGGTGAAATTTAGTTAGTTTGAATTTAGTTTTATTACATTCTTAATTTTTTTTTTAAATTCGTTTCAAATTTAAAATGAATGTGATGTGGCGAAAAAGCTCTCTCAAAGTATTTATTTGTTTTAAGTGTAACGCCAGGTTTAGCATGCACCTAAGGATTGTCATGAAGAAATTGTTCAATAAACAAATTTAGAAAAAATTAATTAATAGTCTCCACGGTTTGGATAATCGGCAGTTATTTTATTAAAATGGGTCCAGGCTTCCTAAACCAAAACCACGAATAATAAACTTCGCCACTGTAAAACTATCTTATTCGTCGTTTAACTATTTTTTGCAGATTTAGTCTTGTCTGCTTATGTTTCTGGTAAATGTAACCTTAATTCAGATGACATTTTAGAATAGTTTTTTTTCAAAGCTTGCAAAAGTTTTACTACACACACTACCTTTTGCCTTATTGTCGTACACGGTTTGATAATTTGAGCCATTGATCTTAGCAATTACTGAAAAACCAACAGTTGTTTTGGACTAATCAAATTTTAAAAATATCCCATAGTGTATGGATGAATTTTGTTCTGGCATACTGCAAACATATTTCCGTTAAGGGCTTTGGCGTTTTGCACGATGGCACCAAAACGAGCAGGTGTAAAATAGGTACCGGTTACGCGCGTGTGTGTGAGTGAGTGGTGAGTGAATTTGTTTTCTTACGGCGTGAAGAAATATTCTCCGTGCAGCTTATCCGAAGGGAAACTTTCTCGCGTGCGGAGGACGCGATGGAGGAAGATAATTAATTGAGAATAATTGTGATTTACAAACTCATTTGCTTTCTCCCACTCTCGACGCTCGGTAGTGTGATCAATGATAAACATTTGCATACATCATTTAATGAATAATTTAACTTCGCTTTTCTCACGGTAAGGGGTGTGAAGATTAGTGGAAAAGTTCGATTAGTTCATGTTTCCAGATGTTTCCAGAAAAGATTAGTTCATGTTTCCAGTTGTTTGTACAATATATCATCAAGCGGAATTAAACTCATAATTGCAATAGTGAGAGAGTTTTTTTCCATAACACTATTTGTGTATATTTTATAAATGTAACTTTTACAACATAATACACGGTTAGGTAGATGATGGGTTGCAAAATTAGCAATAAAAAAACAAAACACTTCTGCCTCTGCCAACGCTAATTGAATGTAAAACACGTTCAACACGCACGAGGCAGTGAACATGGCACGCACACGAACGTGGTGGATATTTCCTCACCCTTCCAATTTACCTGCATTTAGGCGATAAGTGTTTCATTTGTTTTTTCCTGTTTTTTTTTTTGTAGCTAGCAAATGTGTCGAAGCTTTTTGGTTGGCGATGGTCGGCCGTGCCATAAATTCCGCCTTTTTACCACGCCAAGTTTCCTTTACGCGTGGATTTTTTTTGGAGGTGCTAAATTGTTCCGGGCTAGTTTACTGCAGGACTATTTTATCGACAGTTTCATAATAAAAATGAGCGTATATAAGGAGCGTACGGGAATCAAGAGAAAAATGTTCATATAAAGGCTACCTTTGGAATTCAATTTCTTATGAGATATATTTTGAAATACGGATCGTATGATGAGATGGTTTTTATAAAATCATTTATTAAAATGTACTTCAGTTATAGGAAAACACTGCACTTAAATTTTATTTGGAAATTTAATACATTAAGTGACGTTGATCTTCTTAATCAATATCGAAAAACATAATATTTAGCATCATTTACACAAAATAGGACTGAAAAAACTCGAATGCTCATTGAATGCTCACAAATATATAAAAACAATCTAATTTTAAGGTAACCCACATGCCCACCACTTATCGTTCTAATTAAATGTAAGGAATGCTCATCTAGCGTATTTGAATATTTCAACTTAATAATTAATTGATTTGCAATCGTTTAAATTATTCCAATATGTTCCATTATGAATATGTAACAATGTATTGTCTAATAAATTATTCAACAATCTATTTAACTGTATTATGTTTTGAAAGTAATTAAGGAGTTAATGTACTTTATTAATTTTTTTAAAAATAAATTAGGAGGCATCACATCTCAAACATAATTGAACATGAGAATGTATGTGTTAAAAGAATAAAAAAAAAAAAAATCATAAATACATATCCGTCTAATTGTTGGTACTTTGAAGGCGAATGATGGTGGCAACTTACAAAAAGTAGCTAATATATTGGAAAAATCACTGTAAATTCATAGTCACTTTATGTTGCTTAAAAAAACACGTACAAAATCGCATCGAAAATCAATCATTGTGCGAGGCAAACAGCCAGCCGTTTCCTCTTCCAACGTCACGATTGAAGACAAAAAATGTCTTTCATTTAAAATAAACCAACTGGTAAACCGCAACAATCATAACCAAGAAACTCCCTTTCCCACCCTTATGGTGACTACTTGAACAAAAAATAAAAACACCATATTCAGGTTTGCGCGGGTTTTTTTTTCGTTTTTCAGTTGCGCTGGTTGGTTCGCTTTGTTTGGCAGTTTATCGACTTCAATTTCGCTTAACTGACAGTTTAGTACGCCTTGGTGACTTCATCCGACGATGAAAGATTCATCCGCGCGAATCCGAAACAGCGACAGCGCTGGTGCGCCCGGGTAACGTCGAATGTTTCAACCCAACTGGGGCTTTATTCGTTTGTTGTTTTTTTTGTTGAATTTTTTGTCCCTCCCTCTCCTGCTCTCGCCCGGGCACGTTTTATTCCCCAGCCATTCGGCGAGATCGGTTCGGCATTCGTTGCTGCACACCGGAAAGGCTGCCGCACGCCGGAAACGGTACGTGTGATGTAAAGTTATTGCTCCGTGTCAACGGTTCGGCTCGCGGTTTCCATCATTTTGTCGTCCGCTCCCAGGGGGCGCTTTCCATCATGCCGAGGTGCCGGTTGCGGTTGTGTTGCGTTCGGTTTCCACCATTTCACCGGGGTGCGAATTCCTTCCAGGCTAATCCGCCGGGCCGCTGAATTTATAATGCCTGCAGATTACCGGTCGATTCGGTTGATTTGGTGCGTGGGTAGGCTCTTCTAGGGTATGGGGAAGAGGGTTGTTGGCGTACTATTAAATCGTGATGATCGCGAAACGGTTTCTTTAAAATTTGTCGTCTTGCAACGTCAGATGTTTCAAAATCTTTCATATTTTCAGGTCGAAAGATTTTGGAAAATTTAAATTAAATTTGAGTTATAATTTACACCCATATATTGTACAAGTAATCTTTTAGTATAAAAACAAATTGGATCCAACTAATTTAAATAGTGTTTGATTTTCATATGATATTGAAAATACTTTTGCATTTCCATACACGCAGCTCATAATTTTCTTTTTTCATAGGGACGGCCATAATTTTCATAATATGGAAAAAATATCCTCTAAAATTATGAGCATGAAGATAATTTGGAAGAGCTTTCAATGTGTTATTTCGATTTATTTTTAGTAGAAATCAAAAATTAAAATGCGTTTCAATATTGTTTTTGAACAAGAAAAACAGATTTAAATATATTCCTTTTGCTATAATTGTCTACATTTAGGCGACAACATCTTTTTGGTTATCATCCACAACGTGCTGTTTGCACTACCCACTATGCGGTATTTGCTTACAACAGCGCTTTTCGCGTGAAGCCGCACCATGCCTTAATTGCAGTGCCATGAAACAAAACCCTCCCCAGTGTCGCTAGTTGCCATTGTAGACTGCAGCGCGTCTCTTTTACTCTTTTTCTCGTGATGCACTGGTCCTTAGCAGGAGTCACTCGCATTTCGCTGCTATCATCGGTGATCATCGTGACTCCCTTTAATCAGCTTGCCGATCAAACGAACTAACGGCAGCGAAAAAATAAAAGCAAAAAACGACGCCGGCACCGTGACGCGGTGGCTTATGCTAATTTTATGCTCCTTGCGTTTGATGTTTGAACAGCAGCCGCACTCGATGGTGGTGGAGAGAGCATCTTTACGAAACGAAAAGCCTAACAAACCTTCTGCGCTGGAAGATGGGAGGCTGGACTGTTATTTCAAGAGGTTGAAGGGTTTGACACATATCTTGCAACTTATCGCGCCTAAATGTATGCTGTGCTGTGCAAAACTTATTATATAAATTTTTTGCTAGAATAAACTATCACATAAACATTGATACTGTCTTTGTTTGCGCTCCATATCCATCTTGCTCGATCAGATGTATGTTTTATTTCATCGATACAACCAAAAACAACATCTTTCCCATGCGTCTTTAACATTCATCTTGATACAGGCCACCTAAGCAGCCCGGTTTCCTCGAGGCAGATCAGGCTAATATCATGAAATATTTACGCAGCATCTCGATACAATGGTCAATGGCGGCCAAAGGGTTTATGGTGACGCAAACCTACCTGCCCTTTGGGGACCGAAACCGACGACGAGCACGACCACGTCGACGGGTTGGCGAGAACTATCTCGATGAGATCTCAGCTATCTGATCGGTTATGGTCCACCACCCCCGTCTGCCCAGCCGCTAGTCCAGCCGATCGGGTTGTCGAAGCGTCGGTTGGCAGCATCGTCAAACCGGCGGCAGCGGCAACCGTCCGACTGGAGATAAACTGACGTAATTAAGGCTAATCGTCGCAGGGACCCCGGGCTCGAGCGTGTTTGCCACGGTGCGGTTTTCTCCAAGGCAGCCTCACCGGTGTGGATAGAGATTCGTGGATTAAAGGACTTAATTGATACAATTTCCTTTCGGTCGAGTGGGTCGAACGAAAACCGGTTGGATAGATGGCCTACATTCAGGCGCAGATAAATTAATGTGTTTTTTTGCTCTCTCTCTGTCTCTCTCTGTCTCTCTCTGTCTCTCTCTCTCCTTCTTTTTTAATCGCTCTTCCTCTCTCGTTCGTAATGCTGTGAGGTTTGCATGTTCCATGCTGTTTTGTTATAGCTAGCTAAAATTAAATTAGTACACACGTTGAAAGCAAATATGTGGGAAGTTACCAACTAACGAATCTGGACGATTTTTTTTCTATCGATACACAGTTACAAGCAAAAGAACAGAATCATCTCATAGAAGTGAATATACACGACATAGGTGTAGCAAATCCTCCAAAACTCATGGAATAGAGGTAGGAGATGTTCCTGTTCTATTTAATTTAATAAAATAAATTTTTTTATACATTTCAATTACAACGCAATGACTTCATTGCTTGCAAAGCTTATTTTATTTCATTGGTAACGCAAATAAGATTTTAGTAGTTCCGTCTAGATGACGCTGTTTTCTAAAATATGAGACTTTCTCGATGGCGTTAATGTCGACTGTAAAAAAGATACACAGAATGCATATCTTCAGGCGCTAATAGTATTACATGCGTTGTCAAATTGACTCTTTGGGGCTGATTCGTAACGAGGTCACTCATATTAAACACTCATTTTTAGAGGTGGAGCATCCTTTTAGACCCAATCCACCGACGAAAAGCATAATAATAAAACACAGTCCGTTGGTGAATTGTTATCGAACAATAGTCTTACAAAAATAAAAAATTTAAAAAACCCTTAACCCTTTTTCCATCTGTTCGGCATCCAACATCCAGGACGCGAGAAAACGTATTTCGTCTCACCTGCCTACGCCCTGGCAGAGTGACCCTTCACCGGGACCAATCAACTACTGCCGCGTGGTCTAATGTAATTTTCATCAACCGCCAGTTAAAACCGACCCCTTTCCATGTGTTTGTATGGTGGTGGGTGGAGACAAGCCGAGGCGAGTCCAGGCGAGCTTCATTTCGTTTGTCGGTCACGGAGAACTGTCCCCGATGCTTTCTCCAGGGGTTCTTTGTTTCACTGCACAATTCGTGTTTTTCCCATTTCAACCCATTTCAGCCAAGGGGTTTTACAAGTGGAGTTTTTTTTGGATTCGGTGGTTAACTCGTACTCGTGGGGAAGAGGAAAAAGGGAGAGAGGATATTTATGGCCGCTTTCTTAACCAAAAACGACCACAATTTCCCCGTTCTCCTCCCACCGCCCTCGGTCCCGCGTTTCCATTTCCAATTGTTTCACTCACCGTCGTCTCAGCATGCATTTTGACTTATCTTCGGGAAAAATGTAGCTTCCATTTTGGAAAATTTGATTACCCCCCCGGTCCTTTCGACGGGTTTGAATTATTTATTTTCTAAAGCGAAGGAGAGAGGGTGCAAGAAAGAGTGGCAGAGAGTTAACGAAAGAAAATACTCACATCCTGCTCGGTCTCGAGAAAAACCGAAACTCGAAACACACATTCCGGAAAATGGGAACCGAGAATCGATGCAGCGGAGGCTCCGGCCGGGAAAAGCTGTCCGGCAGGCCGCAGATTGACGCGGTTCCAACATCTCCCGTAGGACTTCCTTCCAATCCCTCTCCCTCCCCCCCCCCCAACCTCCCCAACATGCTCGGTGGGCTTTTGGCCGGTGGGCAATGAATTGCTTTTCAAAAGTGCTCGATACGCCGCCGAAGATTCGCGAACAAAGACGGGCCCCGCTGATTGGCCCGCTCGTCGCCGAAACCGTCCGAAGGTGACATACGCCGAACGGCGCGCACACGGGCACAGCACTTTCACTTCGGAGCAATTTTCCGACGAACCGCAAAACCCAAATCCGATGGGAAATATCGCGCAGAGTGGATTAGCGCCGGCGGTGGAAGGTGGAGAAAAAGAAAAACCCGCGGCGGGTCGTTTTATTCCGTTGCGCAGTCCGCAATGCCTCGTTTTGAATGTACCACAGGACTTCTTCTCCCTCTCTCTCTCACCCTTTCGAGGGAAAGCGAGTACGCGTGGGGCGAAAAGAGATAAAAAAGAGTCCAGTAATAATTTATCGTCACGCATGGCTGGTACCTTATAGGAATAAATAAGCATTGCCGGAAAAGCATAAAATGCGCTCACCCGCTCTCTGCCCCTGCCATCCCGGCTCGGTACCGTGGACTTCCTGTTACAATTACATAAGCACGAGGCTCGGCCAGCCCAGCCCGGTGGGCCGTGAAGCGTACACGACGATGTTAAAATAATGAATCATTCCCTGCGCTTTGCGTTTTGAAGATGCTTCCCTTCACGTGCCGTACCGTGGCGGAAGGTCCATTTCGTGCTTTCGTCTGTCGGGCGGATCGGAAAGGGAGAGGGGAGTGGGGGAAGGGAGGGAGGAGAAGTTTCTTCTTCCCCGGAACGCAACGGGTAGCTCAAATGCTAAAAATGCGTGGCGATTTGCGGGACTAGGCGTACTTTTCTTTTCCTCCTTCATTCCGCCGCGCTTGCTTTCATGCTCTGCAAAAGTATTCTTTCCTTTTCCGCCTATGAATTATGTGCACGCGGAAGCCCTTTTTCCTCCCACACCAGCCGTCCCGCGCACATTTGCGATACCGACCTTTGGTTGCAGCATAAGAAGGCATAAGTAATTTGCAACCACCAGCGACCGAGTACAAATCGTAGCGCGAGGCAGGGAGGCAAAAAAATTAACGAAAGACGGGTGCGCATGCATGCAACATTCCGTTCAGTTGCCGTGACATTTGCCTTTTGCAGAAGCGGAACGGTAGCTAGCGTTGTGTTCGCATTTTGAAAAACCCCTACTCCAGACTTGGCTTGTGATGATTTTTTTGTTGCTCCCCCACTCCCAAAGACCTTGGTGTGTCGCGGACTTGCGGGGATAAAAGCGCGAGAAAGCCCGTTTTGAAATGGAGCTCGCTTTGAAAATGTAAACAAAAGAGTTTACAGGTTCTGTCACGCTCACTGATATGCTTGACTTCCTAACAACACCTGGTTAGATTTTTGTGTCTGTAGTTTTAGAACCGGACTTGACAACATTCGTTCTATTTACTACATTTTTTATATGTCCTTTGTCCGTCGGAGGAGAAAGCAAGCAACGGTCATCTTTTAATCCCATCTTTATTGCATACTTTTAGGCGCTGCCGATTGTTCATTTCAAAAATTGGTAATGATTTTTCCATTAACCAAAAATAATAAAAATTTACAGACATACATGCAGCTTGGAAGATAATATTGCACAAAAATAATCTTAAATTTAAACATTGAATTTAATTGCAAAATTAATTTAAATTTTAAAATTGAGTTAATTAAAAAATAAATAGTGAAGTTTGATAAATTTTGTTTGAAATTTCCTAAAAACTTGATGTTATGCTTAAACAAATATTCTTCAAAATAATGGATAAAAATACTCTCAGTGGTAAACACTTCCAATTGCTTTGTCTCAGTATTGACCCACGCTTGCTTTGGTTGGTAAAAGGAAAACCTTTTCGGGAAAAGTGTAAACTCGCATTACCAATACAAAACAAAAAAGAGCATCGGCAGCTCGGCAGTGAAAATGTGCGGCTTAAGCCATCGATGGATGGATGGAAGCTCGTGTTAGTTGTCTTAATCCCCGGCGCTCGTTTCTTAACGTTCCATTTACTGTTGTTGAGTTTCCCAAGCAGCATGGTTTCGTTGGGGTTTGTCGTTTTTTTTTTCGTTTTGGGTGTGTCTGCTACCATTGTCGCTGAAATTAAAGCCTGCAACATTCGCAATGAGCCTTTGTGATGAGGTGCGGGGGAGGTTAGTTTTTCGTTGGCTTCCACTGTGTATCGTGTGCTCCAGACGCTCGAATTGCCGAGAACGGTTGTTGAAACTGTGCTCTAAAAGCCGGCGTTTCTGTGTCATCGTTGGCAAAAACGTAAAAGGAAAAAAAAGCGGAGCTCGATAGAGAACGCGAAGAAACGAGAAATTAACGATTTGGGGAAGGGAGAATTGGAAAGGGAGAGCGAGAGGGAGGGTGAAGAACAGCAGCAGAACGGATCACACGAACAATGGAAATGCTCGTAGCAACCTGCTTCATCTTCCAGGCTGCCCTCCCGGTCCTTCCTGACAAGAATTTCTGATTGCGGAATAAGAAAAGGAGCGGATCGCTTTGCCCTTCACTGGGGTGCGAACTAGGGTTGTTGGCGAACCAGGTGAACGGGGCGGACGATGGAGGGAACGGGAGCTTTTCACGGTAAAGTGAACTACCGAACTATATCTCTATCTGCTGTTGCTCCAGCTTGTTAGCATAGCTCGCAGACGAGAAGATTGTACATCTGCTCGTTAATCCGCTTATCATCCACTTGCCAGCCTTAAACCGGGCAGAGAAGAAAGGACCGAAAAGGACCGACAACACCCACTTCGCTCGGCCGGCCTCCCTCGAACCCTGGCCCCCTATCCCACCCAGCTTCCAACCGTCTTCTTCTTCATTGAGCAGGATCAAAGGAAAGAATCCCGCTTTGGCAGGACACAATCACCACCAGCAGCACCCGAAAAAGTAGCAGCACCAGTTCGTTTTACTATCTCGACACCCATTTCTCCGCCAGTGACTGTCTCACAGAGGTTGGTTTTGTCTCTTTCGCTCTCGTTTTTAAAGGGTTGTAAAGCAAGATCGAACGAAACAAACCCCAGAACCGTACGATTGCACCCACAATTTTACAACAAGTACGAAAAAACCAAACATAGTGAAATAGAAAATTGTCCCTGTGTATTTTTGAGCTCGCAATTTTGCTTACAGTGACTGCCGAAAAGGCAAAATTGTTGAAATTTTACACCATCACAAACACTTTCAAAAAGTAATAATAATAAATAAAGAAATCATATTTCATTTTATTTAGAATTTCATCAAATCTTGCACAAATCGCATTATCAAATTGTTTTTTTTTTAGCAAAAACAAGTCAACTATTCTAAATTTTGAATGGCTGGTTTCGTATACATTTATTTTATAACCTATTTTATGTAATTATACTTTTTTTCATTCATTTTTCATTACTTTTTCTATTCCAGCTTATTTGTTTGACTTAATGAAAATTTTGTTAAATTTTTTATAATATTGCTTATTTATTTCTGGCATTTAAGATATACTTATCAAAATTGTCTTTGTTCACTTATAAATGCGAGAAACTCACTTCAAACAGCAGTGAATTACAAATTTATGGGAAATTTGGATAATATCCCTCAAAAAGATAAATCACACTGTTTTTCGCAGTCACTATAAAAAAAAATACAAATTAGTCAGGTAAAATTATGTTTTGTGTGGAAAATATAAAATATTTTGAAGTTTGCCGAGCAATACAGAATCATTCTCCCAAAATTTTGTTCGGCGTGTTCATCACTGTCGCTCGAATTCGATTTTTAGCGCTTGCAGCTTGAAAATTCGGAACCAATCGTACGCAGATCGAGTTCTGATCGAGCGGGAAGGAGCGATAAAGGAACAAAACAAAAAACAAAAAAACACACACATACACCCACCAAAGGATTTCAAGACTTGTGGTTTGATCATTTCCACCCGTGGCGCTCCGTGAAGAGTGCTTCATTAAAACAAGCCAAATTCAATTTGCCACAGCCGCAGAACAACAACAAAAAAGGGGACAATCGCGCGTTCGCTGGACATGGATGACGGTGGATCGAAAACCGGACTCACTGATCCTTTCGGGGAGCATCCCCATGTACACACACACACCCGTACACCCAAAATGCAAAGCTTTGGAGGCACTTTCCCCATTCTCCCGCTTTTTCATCCACGCGGATCAGGATAATGCTGAAATCTAGAATGTAAACAAATTAATAATCTTGTTATTCCGCTTTTTAGAACTTTCCGGCGGGAGGACAAGAAGGGGGTCGCCCGGTTGGTGCCGCCTCGCGGGGCGCGATATTCCCTGTTTTATTTCAAGTGCAGTCGCCCTTCGTCTCTTTCAACGCCGGCGAAAGCGCTGCTGATGTGCTGTTTTTATATAAATTTTTTTATTCGTCTTTTCGCACAATCCCTTTTTGCCCTCCATTGTTGGTTGTTATATTTTATGGTGAGCTTTGTGTGTGTGTGTTTTTTTTATGTGGCGTTCACTCGCTCACCTACTTTAAGGCTCGAGACGATGAAGCTCATTTACATTTTGGCGTGTCCGTCTCGATGATCCCATCTCTCAAGCGCACCGGGTACCACGCTGAGATTATGTTCTGCTTGGTACAGTCTTAAAATCTTCCCCCACCGTTGGGAGCCAAATTTAAGCTTTCCTGCAACGGGGTGTGAACCTTTTTTTTTTGTGCATTTTTTCTTGCTCGCTGCTGATCGTTCTGCTTTTTACGATTGCGAAAAGCTAAGATCGAACCGAAGTGTAATTTAAAGAAGGAAAAAAAGCTATCCCAAATTGGATGCAGCACTATCGGCACATTGTTACCGTGCGCTAGTAGTTCTGCAATGAAGTCACTAGTCTCTTGGGCGAGAGGCGGTGGAAAGGGAACCATTCTGCAGGCGCATTCTGCAACCTCGACGCTGCAGTGGAAGAATATGGTCCGCTTACCTGTGGGACACGCTGAGATGTTCTTGCTGTCGTTCGAGATTTTGCCGTCTTTAACACGGCGTGAGCACGGGTCTGCAAAAAAAACGCAAAGAAAACGATGTTAAAATTGTGCACCTTATCGGTAAGCCAGTTTTTTATAGCAATAAAAAAACTAAAAACCCAGCATCCTTTTCAATATCCTGCGATTGTGCGCTTTTGCGCATTTAAATGGATACTCGGTTGGGTTCGAGGGTTGGCCAAATTTTATTTACAAAATTACTTGAAGCAGTAGCCGACGACGCTAACTGCGGCTGATGATGATGATGCTTGCCGCTTAAGTGCAGGTTGTTTTATGTTTAAGCGCCTTGCAGATATGCAATGCGCATATCAGCTCGAATTTGGTATTTAGCACCATCCAGGGAATACATAATTTTTTTTTTGATTTTGGTTTCTGCTAGTACTATCAAATTAAAAAAAAACAGCTTGTTGATGTTTCATAGAAATTGAAGTTTTAGAAAAATGAAAGAAAATTGAATTTGTACAAGGCATGCAGCATGCAATCGTTTCCGAATCCTCCATCAAGTTTCTTGAAGTAGATTTCTATCTTATCCAAAAAACAAATCAGTTGTGAGATCGTTTCAAAGCTTCTAACGGATTTTAAACGTTGATCTTTTAAGAGTCTGTTTACCAATGTTTACTCTGTTGGCTTGTCCATCGGCAAGTTCCTGATTTCTAATTTATACTCTTTATCAATCATCCCTACCCTAATCGAAGCAGTCAATTCGTATCAAATTCTTTGCTAAAACCAAATTATGCGTTTACGACCTTTGTTAACCCAGGAAAAAAGTGAGACAGCGTTAAAAATGTTGCATGAATTTACTATTTGATAAAACAAAGGGTTCCTCATTGTTTTTGTGCCATCAATACACCTGTTTTCAAACATATTCAACTTTGTACTTCACCGAAGCAACCTCCAATGAAATGAAGCACTCCAAAAGCGAACTTCTACCAACGACCAGTTTGATTCCGGCATCCGGTCGCGAGTTTTCACAACCCTTGCCGCTTCGATGCATACGTACAGCTCCGGGTTCAGTTGAATACATAGTCACCTGACACGGAATGATTCCCACCGGTTCCTATTCCACGCGTAAATCCCTTCAAGGGCCCCAAGGTTACAATGAAAGATCCGTTCCACCCATACACTTCCGTCGGCAGCAAAAGTCGTTTTAGAAATTATGCATTTTTTACCATTAAACATTATTTTACACTGCACCGCAAGTCACGGATGTCAGTGGTCGGTTGCGGTCGGTTGAGCTGAAGGCAGCACTCCAGCTCAACTTTGTATTGCTCTGTGTGCGTGCGGGCGGGCGCGCGTGTTTGTACGGTAATTTATCGCCCACCTTCAAGCACGGCACGAGAGTTAGTAGCGGTGTTACTTTGTTAATTAAAGCACCCGGCTCACTCGAGAATTCGAGAAGACAGTTAACAACACGACTGTTGTTGCGGCAACATGGTTCCTACGGGATCGTTTTGCGTTTTGGAAAACCGAAAAGCGCCCAAATGTTTCCAATCTAGATAAAAGTAACTATTGAGTTGAGTGAGAGAGGGAGATATTTTGCTAATTTGTATTGCTAAATTGTGTGCAGTTTAACGGAAGTTGACATTGTTAAACGGATATAAATAACATGAAACGTTTTCCATTCTGGAAATCAGGAATTCCAATTTAAATATCCAATTTCCAACAAACAACAAAAAAGACAAACACACCAATAAATGGAAAATGATAAGCAAACATTTTTAGGTACTCGAATTCAATTGTGTAATGCATGTTGCATAAACACGGGCGAATTTTTTGGGAAATATCAAGTTCTGCCGGGACACGTATTTTATCAAGTTGTGACTTAATTGTCAAGTGGTGACTCAAACACGTATTTTGATGCACAACAGTGAAGAGAATATTGAAGAGTAAATATGGAGAGACACGTTTGATTTCTGTAAGTTATTTCTGTAATAATTTAATTATGTTGAACATTATAATGCACATAAACATAATTTATCTCTGTCTATGTTAATTATTTTGACAGTTTTTATATTCATAAATTGTGTCAAACCATTTCAGTGTAAAAAGTTTAAATATGTAATGTCATTTAAAATGATTTCCACAAGTTTCGTCTCTCTTTTCTGTTTAAAAAAAAACAAAAAGGTTATTTTGGATTAATAAGCAGAACTAAAGTAATCAAAAATAAATCAGAAAATGAGAGAGAAAATGAACATAAATAAATCCTTATTGATAGAATAACACTCTAATCGAAGTCGATTCGCTTGTCATTGAACGACTAGAAACGTTAAACGACTGAAAATTTCATTAGATAAGTTTTTAGAATATTGCACGTTATTGATTCAATTAATTGCACTAAGAAAGATCATATACACATGTTTTGTTGTAACTAATTTTTGAATTATGTTACTAGTATTTTCATTCTGTTCTAATGTATTTGTTATTTAATGTGCTTGTTAAAAATGTGTTGAAATAAATTTTGAAAGCTATTTTCAAGTGCAACTTCTAGTGATGTGGTATTGACGACACCGTCAAGAAATAAAGTGCTGTCCGAAAGAATGTCCCGTTTTGTTCTCGTTTAAGTGGAACAATCTCAGCCGTGTTTTTTTTTTTTGTTTAGTTTTATTTCCCCCTTTGCCGGCAAAAATTGCAAACTGCCAAAGCGAGTGCCGGCGGGTAAAAATCAAATCTGGTCGTTCCCGGGGTTTGGAGCGTTGGAAAAATGCTTCCACATTATCACTGACAGATGGCGTAATTGAGTCATTTCCACCCGGAGCCCCTGTTTCTTTTGCCTCCCGCTTTTATTTACCGACGTGAGGAAGGGCGCACAACGGGCAGAGAAGTTGTCCGGTGGGCGGAAAAATAACTTCCAGTTCCGGAAGACGACATTGTCACGTTGGCTTGCCAGAAATGTATTATGCAATCGTGCGATGTGCACCGGAGCGGGTGTGTAAAAACCCGACGTCACTTCACTAAGCCCCAGCTCTCAACTTCCCCGCCGGGCGGTCCGGAAATTCCGCTTGGGATAAGCTTGGGTTGGATCTACTGCAACTGCTGCTGTTGCTGCCAGCGTCCGGTGGGAGTAGAAGCAAACACACACAAACACATGTGTGCAGCAGCTCCACCGGATGTCGCGCGTGGTGCAGGAAGTGCTGCTGAAGGAAATGAATACAAAGACGCGGCAAAGAAACCCGATGTCGGACAAAAGGGAAAGCAAACGCATCGAGCATGTTATTTTTTTTCTCTTCTTTCTCTCTTCGAACACACCGGAACGTGGCACCGGAAATGTGCAGGAGTGGCAGCCCCAAAAGCCAAAGTGT
This sequence comes from Anopheles farauti, assembly GCA_000473445.2. Classification (NCBI taxonomy): domain Eukaryota; kingdom Metazoa; phylum Arthropoda; class Insecta; order Diptera; family Culicidae; genus Anopheles; species Anopheles farauti. The sequence continues at coordinate 848,306 of KI915056.1, read as the reverse complement.
ACAAACAGATAAATGTTTGGTTTTGCACTTACATCGGTTGCGAACGACCTCGGTGCTACATGCCACTGTCACGAATCGCGGATTCCCACTGGAAGTGAGCGTTTACAGGAGGAGATGAAAAAAAAACCAAAAAAAAAAAAACGATAAAAGATTGAAAGGCTACCGGCGTGGTTGCAACGCTCGGCACAGCTTCCAATCGATTTCCGCCGAGAGTGGGTGGGTTTAGGTGTGTTGGCTGAAGCGTTTAAAGCTGTTGATGGTTTTGTTTCATTGTCACCGGTTTCACTGCCCACTGAATGGGAGCAATGTATGGAAGGATATTTCCAAATTCAAACAAAATAACTGTTTTTCTTTTTTTTGAAGGAACAAGCTTACCATACTTTGACCTTCAAAGAAGCTATATTTATGATTTTGAAAAATTTCTTGATGATGGAAAATATTTGCTGTTTTAATAGAAGACGAACGAATTGTATCATAGAGAATATAATTTATTCATACACGTTTCTGGATTCTAAAACAAATAAATTAATCTTGACAGGCAATTAAATAAAGTTCCTTTTGCGTTGCATTGCACCTCGAAGGTATGAAGTAAAATTTGGCAATAAATAATGCAATTTAATTTAAGCTAAAATTTTAAGCCGAACGCGAATCGGAAACATTTCACACTAAGCCTCCCTGGGACGTGAGCTGCACAATCTTTTCACCACTGACGCAGGCCCGAGTCTATTTTTGCACATCAACATTTCCATCGTCGTGGCGGATAAGTAACAAACACCCCTCCCCATCCGTCCACATTTCCCTCCCAGACGCGAACCAAACTGCTGCACATGGAGAGACGAACCCAAGACGGGAGCAGACATAGCTCGCCGACGACGACAACAGGATGCATCCTGTTGTGACGCTAATTTTGCCCATCAGTCAGCTGATTCGCCGTCACGCCGGCTTTAGGCCATCGGCTTCGTTTGCGATCATGTCGATCGCCGCTGATCCCGTCTGCTGCTGGCAGCCACGTGAGACGAATAACGCGGCAGAAACGGAGACATTTCAGCTGCTGCTACTCATGCGTCTGGATGCAGGCCTTTTTTCCGTTGCTTTGTGGATGGGTTTTTGTTTTGTATTTGTTTTTTGTACTTTTGAACGCGATGCATACCAGACATCGCGTCAGACTTAAGCGTCGGTTTTCACAACGTGAATGGAACGGTGATGGAACGAATTTCAAACTGATTTCAACGCATTCTATCAAAGGAGGTCTGTGGTTATGTGAGGGTCGGAAGCTTGTATTATGTTTTCCTATAAAATCTTAATCTCAAAATGTTTTGTCTCCCGCATAGTTTTCATGTAAATTATATGTAGTTTTTCAACTATATATATCTTTTACCAATTTACTATTTTACTAAGAAACTAGTCAACTTTTTGATAATTTTTAGATATTTATGAGTTTTGTCATCAAAACAAAAGGTTTTTTTTAACTCTTTTATGTGCATTGATGATGCAATTGTAAGCAGTTTTTCTTCTATCGAGGGCTAAAGTTAAGTTTGAGTGTAAGGGTAGAAATGTTGCATTATTTCTACTAATTACAAATTACTAATTACTAATTACAAATAATATTTATTTACAAATAATATTTTTATAAAATAACTATAGTTTTTGTTTTTAGTTATTTAGACATTGGTTCTAGTTGATGCTGTATGGAATGATTAAGGGTAGTTTTTGATAATAAGAATAATTTATAATAAGAATCTATAATTCTTAAACATTTCATTTTTATTGTTTTGTTTATAGTTTTAAATAACTTTAACTTCATTTTTGACGTTTGTTTGTTGTTCAACATGTAAATATTATTAAAGACAAAGCTAGTTAACAAAGCTAGCTGCTAAGAATTGAGATAATTTTCCATATTTTTTATGTACAAAAGAACATAACGTAAAAAAATAACATTTTGAAAAAACTAAAGTTACAAATTTTTAAAATGTTACAATCAGGTCATCGTGAGATCAAAATTGGTTTCTGTTCGTGAAATATTTCTTACAAAGTTTAGAGGAGTCTAAAATATTTTTTAGATAGTCTAAATGAAACAACTTTTGTAGGAACAGTATTTACTAATGCAACTCAGAAATCCGAACGCAATTCCCGTCCCGTTTCTTGTGGTATGATTTTTCCAACGCCGACCTAGTCATCACTTGCTAAATTAATACCCTTCCCACCCAATCCTCAATCGTGCGTCGGTGCGACCCGGGTAGTTACACGTAAGCCCCGTTTGTCGGTTGCCATGTATACAAATACACTCCCCCTCACTTTAACGGTCTGGCAATAAAAAAAAATTGACCCGTTCTTAAGCCACCCGCTTAATCTACGCCGCATACTTGTCGGCCACAAGCCGTTGTCATCGTAAAACCGCAAGCTGGCTATGCTGGCTGGATTAATTATACACAAAATCGGGGCCATAGCAAACCGGGGGAACTAAAATTGGATGACGGAAAAAGTGAACGTTAAGGGTTATTCTTCTTGTCACGCCGCGCATACACACGTGTTCACCATCCGGTCGACGGTTTTGCGTGAACCGCGGATGTTTGCATGATCGTTGGTACGAATTTAATTTCTTAAATAGCGTGTCCGCGGCGATGCAAAAATGCACTAAAATGTTGTTTATCCTTTCTCTGGTCTGTGGTGGAAAGCAATCGCTTCGGTCGTTTTCTTTGAGGGCACAGGAATTGTTGTTTTTCTTGCAACCATATGGTCGTTCTTTTTATCCGTAGCGCTCACTCGCAGTGGAGTGAAACGTTATTTTCCAGCGTATTATTTATAGTATTGCACGCTTCACGTTTTGGGTGAGCATCGGTCGCATATGTATGCGCTTTGAATATTTCTCTAAGCCACTGTTGCTTTTTTCCGTGCCACCTTCTCCTTCCGTACACTTTTCTTTAGCTTCGCCCGACCCATCAAGTGTAGTGTATGTTTGCGAGCATAAGTTTGCGAGCATACAGTGCATTTGGCAGAGCATGAAACATTCGAAGAGAAAAAATAAGAAAAAAACCTACTCGATTCAACCAGCTCATGTTTGCCTCGCCGCGTTTTGTGCTAAAAAAGAAAAAAGAAAACCCCGACTATTCCTATTTGTCACATGAAACGGAACGCAAAGCAGAAGAAAACTTCTCCCCCGTTCCCGTACCGAAACAATCGCGGCTCTACCCATACGAAGAGGTTGAAGCAAAATCAAATAGATGCAACAGTGGCAGCCTGTACAATTTCGGCTTCAGCAGGGTTCGTTATTCGCTCCGTGCAAGAAAGCAAAAAAGGGCAAACGAACGTAACGATGTGCATACCGGGAGCGACTGAATGTTGTATTATTATCACGACGGGCGGATAGATGGATACGGTTCGCATTCTTCTGTGTCGGTGCGTCTACACGTTACTTTCCTTCCTGTTTGAGCCGCGCACTGGAAATAGAGTCGTTAGTCTCGGGTCTTCGATTCGGATGCACCGGAACAGCCTCTCAAACGATTAGGGATTTTCGGAACCCTCGCCCTCTCTCCCAGGGGGAAAAGGGGGTGGAAAATGATTGAGCGATTCGATTCGGATGACGAATTCAATCACGAAATGCTGCAGCTGCAGCTAGACGCGGGTTTCGAATCTCATTTTAATCAATTTTCGAGACAGGGACAGATGGTAAAAGAGTGTAAAAAAGGGGTGTTTTAAAAACTGTGGCTTGGTCAAGAGAAGGAGAAATGGAATGAAATATGTTAAACGCAAGCTTTACTTTAAATTGGAATTCACTCAAGCTTTATTACAAAAAATTAGAATGATAAATATTATTTATGAAAACAAGCTGCTCATAATCCACAAGAAAGTACAAAGAAGATATTTTTGTTATTTTAAATAATCTCTAGATTTCACTAATTGTACGAACGATTAAAATTCTTAAAAAGAATATTTTTAATAAATATTCAACGACTAACACCCAATTGGAAAGGTTTCATTTTTCTCAAAAAGCTTCCGATACTATTTATTTTAGTAAACGAAAGTATTAAACTTATTTTTCAGCTTTTTGTTCACAAAAAATCTAAATTTGTCGCCGACAGAAAACATGCAGTGTAAATTAAAAACACCAGCTCTAATATATTCGTCGCTGGAGAAACCGATTTGAAAGCTTGCAAATAGTGTGGAAGCAAAATGTTTAAAATATTAGATGAACACTGCTTTGAAAATGTTGCACCTCTATATAAACTGATCAATATAAATAAATGTTGAATATAATATAAATATTTCAAATAATAGATAAGATAACGTCGAAATTATTTATGTCACAATAATTAGATAAGGGAACAAAGTTTTGATAAGAAAATACTGATGCAAGAAATAGCAGTTTCCAGTATGAGGAGAATTTCATGCCCTTGGGAATTTCACGCTATAAATACCAAACACGTTGGTGAATATTCTAGTAGAAGGTTAAAATCAAATTAAATCACACAATTTTATAACGTATTTAGAGCCGTTTGTAGTAATTTTTTACTTCTCCATATTTTAAAACCTGCATTAATGATTGACCATACATTTTTCGTTTGGCTTTGAAATTCACATTATTTGCGTCAGATAAGGGATTTTTTCATCCCAACTTTCTCCATTTTTAACACCGGAAATGGCAATGGTGACGATCCTATTGGGTAAAGCTAATTAAAAACTTAGGTATAATGAGGACAGACAAGTGACCGAATCAATTTCGAATGCAAAATGATTTAACTTTGTGCAATGATAAATTATTTTTAAAATAAGCAAGATTTTCAAATTTTTGTTTAGAAACTAGTAACGTCGAAAGCGTTTGTTTGATTACTAAAACAAATGTAAATAGAAAATAATGTAATACTCTTATCGCCCACGCAATCACGATGCTCCTCGTCGTCAGAGTGTTTGCATAAAAGAACCATTGAAATGAACACGTTACGGACACTCTCGGTTCAGTTTCACGCTCGGTGCTAAACAATAAATGCATACCGTCCGCAAAAGCCAGACTCGGACCCAGAAGCGGACCATTTCCACCTCTCAAAAAAACAAAAAAAAACAAATCCAATTACACCCCTTTGCGGGTACGGCGTGGGCAAGTAACGGAAAGTCTCGTGCCAAACGGGGACGAACACGAGGATGAGAGGATGAGATTTAAATGCCATTAGCCAATTTATGGCTTTCAATTTCAACCACATTTTCGCAGCGCCGCGAGTTGCCAGGAGGTTTCGGGGTGAGGGAGAGGGGGTGGGTGTGGTGGTGGTTTCACCGATGCCAAAAGTCATCCATTTTCAACCCCTCACCGCTTGCTTCTCGCTCGTTCTCGCTCACTGCTGCCGGCACCAGTTTTCAGTTATGGAATTCGTGCTTGACGCACACCCACACGGAACGAAAAATTGTCCGAGCAATGTTTTCTGGCTGGCCGTGCGTTGTGGAATCTGTGCAATCTGTAAATCATTTTTAATTTTCACCAGCCACCCTCCTCCATAGCTAGGCGATTCGATTTTCCGGTCATTTCCACAGCCGCCGTTGGGATCTGGAATTTGCAGCAAGAGGAAAAAAGGAAAACAAAACACACACACCCTAGCTCGGGGGGTGTTGAGTCCAATAGAGTTATAGTCAGTGAAAATATTGCTAAGAGGAAGCCGGTTGAGAAAGGAAATACACACACACACACGCGCGCGCTGAATGAAATCACGCGCCAAGCCAAGAAACATAAAAATTAAGATGTAAAACATCTGGAGCTGACCGTGAATTACGCCCGTTAATGCTTTGTCCCACCACGCGCTCGCCCAGCTGTGGGGTCGGTTTTGCTAGGTGGCCAGCGGGTGCGGTATAAATGTTTATTTGCTCGCGCATTGTGATCTACGCGCACGTTCGAGCCATGGTTTGACGGAAGGAGGTGGTCAATGGCGAAAAAACAAACGAAAAAATCATTTTTCCTACTCGAACAGGCTGAAACGGCATAATGAATATATTTCTTCGGTTGTTGGGGAGTTCGGCAAGTGATTGAGATTATAATTTTGCCCTTCCTCCGCAATTGTTTTGTCTTTTGCTTCCACGTTTGCAGAGTAAGAAGGAGTAAAATTCAGTATGAAGACGTCAGTTTTCTTTTATTTTGATGGATAGTCAGTCAGAAATTATATTTAATCGACCTTGTAATTCAAACAGCAGTAGTTTTGAAATTATTTTTATCTGAGTTTTGATTTTTTATCAAAGTTTGAGTCAGATGATTTGCCCCTCGATGTATGCAATTGATCAACAATGTTTTATTTCCGTTCGTAAAATTCTTTTTTGTTGTACATCGTCGTACAACAAATTATTGTTTTATGATATACTAATGATATTTTCACCCTGATAGCTCAAAATAGTATTATTCAAAACTTCAAAACGCTGCGTTCCGTATGAAATATAAATCGCTTTTTGATGAAACTAACCGGCTCAATTGTGACATTGTACCAAACACATTCTGATCAAAGGGAAAGAATGTTTGATATTTTAGAATGTTTGACTTTGACCAAATTAGGCAATTATGGAGAAAATACTCGCCACGATTTCGTAACTAATTGGCCGTTGGTTTTTACAATTTAATTGTCGGTGTTAAATAATTCGGTAATGTTATTAATTTTGCAAATTTAATGAATTACAAGAATTGCTAATTGGGTGAGACTACAATCTGCTTTATGTATATCAATAGCTACAATTTAAAACGCATAATGGAAAACCGATTCCAATGCTACTCCAAAATTATGCTCATTAAATTGCTCATAAATGTTGTCAAAAATTATGAATGATTTTAGGATGATATTAAAGTATATTTAACTCAAAAACATTTAACTGTTAGTTAAATTTTTTACACCACTCGATTAAAGTTGATTTATATAGTATAATTAACTCTAAAAAACTAATAAAGACTTTCTATGACGATGAGCTGACATAAAATGGTTTGGATTTTTTTATTTTTTGTCGAAATGATGTGATTTTGACGTTACAGAGACAAATTTAGATAAGTTTTTTTTTATTTATTTTATTTATTATATTATTTATGTAAAATGCATGTTTCTTCGAGGAGTTATAATACCAATTTTATCTTTTTGAGAGCACTAATTTAGCTCTTATGTTAAGTCAGCAACAATATATGCGCAAAGTCACCCATTTTGCTGCCGTTGGAAATATGCAAAATAATTCACATTTATCTAACAAAACAGAAGTAATAATCTGGATGAATGAGCTATTCTTCACATATATTACATGAATTTAAAAAAAATACTCGCATATTTCTTTATGGTCGTTTGAAATATGATTTACTTTATGTGGAACGGTTCATCATAAATATTATTTTGAAATTGTATTCAAAGAATTGCCGTTTTAATATGCACAATGCTTCCTTCGTCATACATTAGGCTTTCAAAACAACACATACACAAGAACCAAGGCATACGAATTGACAAACCAGACCCGGGGACGTCCTTAAATTACGCAGCCCCATACGGAATGCTTAAAATTCACCTCCAATTCGATCGCCGTGTGCATAGAAAAAAAGTGCACATTTACGATTTCCTTGATGCCCCGATTTCCGCCCGGCTTCGTTCGGGCGCGCAAGGGCTTTTCCATTGTTCCAGACACGCGATATGTGGCCCAGCCAAAAGGACGAGCGAGGTGAAAATTAACATCGACGTTGAAAAATAGCCAAGAGCCGGAGCTATTGTGCGGAAATGTACGGCCACCTCGCTGCTCGTTTGTTCGCCCCGTGCGTCCAGGTTTTCGGGCGAAGCCTGGTTCATATTTGTTACTTAAAAATTCTTACCCCACCTTGCGTCCATCCGCCCCCGGCACAGGTGTAGGAGTGGTTTCGTTTTCCCGAACCCTCCGCCTCGCAGGGTTTGGCGGGCTTCGAGTAGTCAGCATTTTTCAATTTTTCTCGCTTGTCGAGCGCTTCCGGTTCTGCAGGCTCCTGCTGAAACTCATTTCCCGTGTGTTGGCCTTAGTCGTGTTCGGCATTTCCGGGTAAAGCGAGCGCCTCTTTCCTTCCCGTGTTTGGCGAAAAATGCCGATGCGCGCGCGTGTGAAACGATGCGGCGTGCTTTAATGCCGCCCTGTGCAAGGCATTTGCCAAGCTGCCGGCGGAGCAGCGCAACAGAAATAAGTCGAAGGAAGAAAGTGTACGATTCGTGGCGATAAATTATAACTTTTTACGCTTTACGGTGGAAGCGTAAACCCCTTTCCCTCAAACCACCCGGCTGGAAACACTTCCATCACGTTGTTGTTTTTGCATATAAACCTCGCTCGCGAAAGGCGCAAACATTATTCGACTTTGGTTTGGTTCCGCCGAAAAGATTAAAACACCCGGCTAAAGAGATGCGCGCCCGTTTGCTGAGCAGAAAAAAAGGCAATCGGACACCACCGGGTCACTGACAAGGTTGCACAAATTCCGCGAGCATCATGCGGCCAGGGCAGCTGTCAAAAGTTAACGATGAATCAGCCATCACGGGATGGAATGCAACGAAAAATCAAAAATAAAATTTTGTAGAAGATTTTGGTGATGCAGAAGGAGGAAAAAATCACAGTTTTTAGTTACATTTGTTTGTATCACTGGACAAATACAGTGACTTTGGTTAAGTGTAGGTTAGATGAAAAAATAATGTTGAAAAATTTGAATGTTTCTCGGGCGCTAGAAAATAAAAAAAAACTTAAATTAAATTAGAAGCTGAGTTGAGAAGAGAGATTATAACAAAATTTTTAAAAATAGTTAAAAATGTATACAGTATAATACCTCCTATTTTCAAACAAGTTTTTAAGCGAATATTTCGCTGGCGCAAACAATTTATGTGTTTTCTTTTTATTTTACCTGCAGCCATTATATTTATAGCAAGTAAAATAGTTGGAGTTTACGTTCCAAGATTTATTTTACGGATTTACTATATGTATAAATACATAAAATTTTAGCTTTTGCTCCATCAGATGGATACATTGTTTGATTAATAATTGGATAAGCTAGTATGTTCCTTAAAACACTTTCGTGAAAGTCATATACAAATTACTTAATATAATCTAGATATCTTTAAATTACAACAGATAACAAGTGGTAGGCATTCAAAATATGGAAAATGTTTTATTTTCTATGATTGAATGAAAAAAACTTCAAGTCGGTATTCTAAATAAAGAAATAACAATAAACTTAGTGGTTTTAAAAAATAAAACAAAACATGAGAAATCTGTACCAAATATTTTCTTTTTCGTGCAAGAAAACGGTCATTTGTGAAGGCACGTGTGATAGTGATACGAGAAATCTACCCTCTCACCTTTCATTCTATCCGACTCTTTCCTAGGTGAGTCGATCAGTTCGTGACTAGTACGTTGCTTTTATACCCTTTTTTCTACTGTCCTCCCACATGACCCGTGTCTACTGTTTCGGAATGTATCTTACCGTCTGAAGCAGTTCAACCCCACTGGCAGCACGACAATCCGTGCCAGACGTGTGAAAATCTAATTTATGCTGCAGATTATTTTTTGACCAGCCACACCGGCGTAACCTTTCCCGGTTGTCCAGTCTCAGTGTGTTTCTTTCCCCTCTGCTTCGAACACCTGTACTTGCGGAGGACGTAGGATCACAAGCAATGGTGTGCAAAATAAACGAGAAAATAAATACCATCGTGCTGGGTCGCACAGCTTCTATGCAGAACGTGTAGAATGTTTTCCGTTTTTTTAATGCCACAAAATGAAATAAAATAACACAAAAGGCGCCAGGAAATGAAACCGGGATGATGATCCAGAAGAAAATGAAAAGTTGCAATGAAAAAAAAAACAAATAGAACACTATGTATACACATAGCAAAACACCCCAGACACAGGATAAGGTGACGCGAAGGATAGCTAAAAACAACAGGATAGTATGGAAAATAACTGAGCGCCAAAATACTTTAAAGACAAAAAATCCCATCCAACGTTGCTGTCTTTCGGCTACAGTATGCAGAAAGTGAAAACAAACAAAAAAGGTATGGCTTATAATTTCCTTAAAAATTTTCCTTCAACGCGGCAAGGGATTTACCTCTGCTTCGCATCCCACATTATATTGCACATAAGCACACCACTACACTAGCAAAATCGCTCTCAAAATAATGACACCTTAAGCGCGATCTTCAAGAGATGGTCAGAATTTTTTTTCTCTCACCGGCTGAACCATATGGCACGGGTTTGCCGCGTGCGGTATTATTTTTAATTTAGCCCCCATTGCTTTCGCGAGACGCTGCGGTGTTTTTTTTTAGTTTTTTGTTATTATTTTAATTTACCTAAACGCGAAGAAGACGCACCCCTCAGCGGCTGCCGGCTGATGGATTTTTTTTTCGCCTGTCAATTCGTCTTGCCCGTAGCGTTGTAAAGTCTCAAACTAAAAAAATAGTCTTCTGCGTTGATTGTCCAAGTGGCACGTTTTGTGCACGTTTTTACATTTTCAGCGTTGTTTCACCGCAAGAAAGTTGATTTGCTTCGTTCATTCAAAACAGGAATGATATGGCATCGTCTCGATGATTTCTGGCCTCGTTTATTTTTATTTAGGTTTCTATTTAGGATCTCAACGCTCTAACGATTTTTTCGTTGACCGACTGTTAGTTGAACCTGTCATATCTTTCAAGTATAACATTTTGAGGCAGAACAAAGTGTTCCGATGTTTTCAGGCCCTACCATAGATCTCGAGCGACCCTCGGTGGGTTTTGGGTTTTGCCAAATGATTATCGAATTTGACACTGTTTGACAAACTCTCTCGCCTCTTATTTAACGGCTACATGGGATCGATCACTCTGATGCGATCATCATAAATATGGCGTTAATCGACTCTTTGTATCCAGGTTTTAATTCCTTCTTTAACAGCCAGGCATTCAATTACGATTTCATGGATTATTTCGAGGTGAATAACTTTTCGCATGTTTTGGGCTGACAGGTTTAATTTGTTAAATTATTTAAATCTTTTGATCAGCTGATTTAATTTGTAATTTACACCATTGGTGAATATTATAATGATGAACATTCAGTAAAAACATTCAGTTTTACCGGGAAAACCCTTCATGCTATTTCAAAGAATAAGTAAAATAAAAAATATTTCCAGAAGAGATTGTTGTTTCCTTTAATTAGAAAAAAATCTTTAGCAAATACAGTACGATTCGATTTATCATCGGAAGATCTACATTTGACTTTTCTTTGCTCCTCTAACAAATCCACTCAGTATTTTGTTTTAAATTATGCAATATCAACTACATGACTGAAATTAGGCAAGAGTCAAAGCTTTATTTTGATGTTTGTGAAGGAAGGTAGGATAGGTAAGAATATAGTTTTTGAGCATAATTTATTTATTTTACTTTTAACTTTAACTTGCACCAATATTCTGTATATTAATTCAACGAGTGTTTTAATTTCGAAAGGAGTAATATTTTCTATAATTGTTTTGAACATTTGTTAAACGTTAGGAAGACTGTCGAATATTAAAAACAAATGAGAGTGTATTTTAAACACATCTCTATTGTTGTGGATAAATTTAAATCCACTAAAGATTAAACGCAATGCAAATAGTTTTTTTCTGATATTGCTACATCACTGCTCATCAAATTTGCCGATTCAACGTTTCAAAATGTTTGATCGCTTGGGTAACTACCACCATGTGGTTAAATTTAAAATATAGCCAAACAATAACATTCCTGCAAACATAATAGTTTAAGCTGCATCGCAACATTAGGATCACCATTCTGTTTAAAGTTCCTTCAGCTCAGCCTTAACTATGTCTGTGTGATGATTGAAAAGCAATCATGTTCTGTTTCGGTATCGTTCTCAGTCACCTTCTCACTCTTCCTCACCTGCATTGTGAGATGACAAAGAATGTGTAGGTGTTGGCAATGAGCCCTCAAACTCCCCGGCGTACGTACACTTCACACAAGCTCACACTAGTGACGAGTCAAGGAAACTCTGTCGATGTTGCAATACCGTGCGATCGTTGCTTCCCATGGAAATTGGAGCCTGGACCGCTTCAAACCCGATTCTTTAACATTCGTCTCACCTTCTAGCGCCATCAAGCGAAGATGCAGCAGCTTTAATGAGTCTCGTAAGAGTCGTTTAACAGCCTACGGTTGTCCCTCGATCTCGGTTCTCACCAGGCCTCACGTCGGTAGGTTGGAAAGACACCAATATGTATTACCAAACGAAGCGGTCCCGTGTGCCGGTGTACTTTTTTTAATTGCGCGTAATGTTTAGTTTACAATTTTATGAAACATGCAGCCAGGCGAGGCAATAAAGTGGGATAATCGGTTTTGCAGCTCTCGAACACGCCGGCAATTAATCGTTCTGTTGCTTGTGTCGATAATTACCCGGTCGGGATTTGTATTGCCTTCGCGCACTGCCTCATGGGCTCCCACGCCAATAAAACGGAATTAGGCTATCGGCGACACACCGAACGTCACCGCGCGTCTCTCGCCCTCTACAGAAGGAAAACTCGAAATGGCTTTGATTGGCTAATTTGTGCTGTCGATAAAGTTTGCGCACCGAACTTTAGCGCACAATGTCACTCAAATTTTTATTGCAAAGAGGCATACGGGGAGGGGGAGCGGGGGTTAATAAGGAGAAGGGGACTCAGGCGCCCAACGACTTTGCGTCAATCGGTTGATAATCGGTCGGACCGATAAATGGTGAGTTATGGGTGGTTTTTGGCCCGGCCGGTGACCGAAAAATTCATTCCCGTTAAAAACTCTCGAAATTGACCTAATTTGGTTAATAATTTCTCGTACGTACTGGGGTAGGCCGAACCGGCAGCGGGGAGGGGAAGCGGGTTTTCAATTTTTCCAACGCCCGGCCGCCGATATAAATGAAGCAATTCCCGCTTTTATGAAGGTGGCGGGTGTAGAAGTTTAAAAAATATTTCGACCGTCTACATCAGCAGCAGGAGCGGGCACGAAATTATTCTTCATTCTGAACCCGGCCGGCGCTGGCCCGAGTTGGCCCATTAATTAGTGGTTTATTGGGGGCATCCACTTTGCGCCGACGAGGTTCCGTGCAGGCTGAAAGATTTTCGACTGCTTTCATCCCAAAGGAGGATCTTTTTTTTTGTTTGCTGGAATATATGTCTGGGATGTCCTAGGTCGTCATGTCGGTCCGTTCGGAAGTATAACTACAATCAGTAGGGCGTAGCAGGCTTCAGCCTTCGTACATTCGTTGGAAAATCCTGCAACGACACACTGTCGGAATGTGAAACCATTACACCAACACACGCAGACACTGGACTGGCCCATCAGCGAACACCGAGCGGGTGTTTGTGTATATATCTGTGCATGCCCTTTACGGATTCGTAAGGATATTAAACCCCATGTAACTCCAAGGTTTGTGTGTTTTTCCAGGGAAAAACGGAAAATAAACCATTTTCTAATTAGAAAGCAGATGCAGGCTACCCCGCTAGCCCCCAAACCCCACTGTCCAAGGGACGTGCGGTGGGGAAAAATAAAAAAAGGATGCTTTCAAGACGCCGAGCTGCCCTGGTAGCATAATTACAACTTGATGAACTGATAAAATTTAAAACCCCTTTGCTGCTGCTGCTTCATTCTGCTTTGCGTTGTTTTTTGTGTTGGTGTAGGTATTTCCTATGATTATTTTTCTCTCTTTTGCTCTCTCTCACTCTCTCTCTCTCTCTTTCTCTCTCGCCCATACACATACCAGAACCAAATCCGAGTTCTATGGCAATCGTAGGCAAATGAAATATAAAGAAGCTCCCCCATTAGCTTTAATGTGAAAAAAGTTAAACAGGATGCGAAAGGAACGAGTCCTGTGGGTGTGGTTTTTTTCTGTCCTTCTTTTATTCTCCTCGAACGAGGAGGGGGAGATGGTGAAGAGTTAGGTTAGTCGAAGCGTGTCGCGACAGAAGCAACGTGCCCGGGTCCTGACTGATAACTGAGGCGAAATTTAATCAACCTTTGGCTCGTTTTCCACTTTCCCATTGCGATAAAGTCCTTCCGACTAGCGAAACAACAAAACAAAAAAAAACTAACAACGAGACATACCGAAATTGTAACAAATTTACAGTCATTCCAACGCCGGACATTGTTGCACAGGGAGGCAAAATTAGTTCCCAGCGTAGAATGCGCGCGCGCGCGCGCTCTCGTCTCCTCAATTATCTCCTCACCTTTGGAAGGGATTCTCGACCGGGCCTTCACGGTAAATGGGTGCGAAACGCATCCCGGGCCGGCTCCCAGGCGGCTCGGCAAACCTGGAAGCGTCGAATTAAATAAAACGCAACTCAATCACATCCAATCAATCAGCCCGAGCTCGTAACCGGTCGATTAGCTCCATTTGGGTTTCGGAATCCGGTTCGAAGGGCCAAATTTGTGTCCGGGTGTGAGCGTCATCCTTTTTTCCGAAACGAAGAGCGAGAAAAAAAAAACACAAACTCAACAACAGCAAGGAAGAGTAAAAAAATAAAATAATAAACTCGACCCCGGCTAATGATACCGAAAATGAGCTACAACATGAGACGAAACAAATACCGACTTTCCACCGTTTCCCGGACTTCCTGGCCGTCGGACCAACCCGTCGGGTCCAGTGCTCGGCGAGGGCAGCAAAAGCGTTCCATAATCAAACCGTAATCCACCACAAAACTGTTCTCGACCCTTCTCTCTCTCCCTCCCCCCGGTTCGTATCCTTTTTCAGTGTTGGTTTTTTGTTGTTGTTGTGTTCCTGCTTCTCACCCCGGAGTTCGAGGGTGCGAAACGCGACCTTGCCCGCCCCGAAGGTGTGTGTGTGTGTGTGTGTGTGTGGATAAGCCCAAAAAACCAACACCACACACACACGCGGGCACGCTCGAGGTGAAATCAAGCGGTTCATTTCCTCTCGATCATCATCGGGATTCGCCGCTGCAGAGATACCGCCTCCGCACGGCTCACGGCATTCTTCGCTTTGTGGTGCTCCTTCGGTTCGCTGCCACCCGGAAGGTGAGCGTGCCGGTTGCGAGAAAGTAGGTTGGCAGGAACCAACATCCTCCAACGGCAAAAACACCCCGGGCGGAGTGGCGACGGTGGCGGCTTTTCCCGCACGAAAGGAAAGCAATCAGTGTCTTAATGGTGGACCGTATCAAATTACCGTTTTTGAAGATTCGATCCATCTTGCGTGCATCTTCCCGCCTTCTCGGCCCGCTTCGCCTGGCAAAAGGGCATGGGTCGCCGGAAAATCTGCGGTATGTGATGGGAATTTAAAGCGCGGAGCGTTAAAGGGTAGCACCGTGAGCGTGACGCCGTGAAGGTGTCAGCATTCCCAGGTGTGCGTGAGTGTGTGCTTGCTACCTGTTCCTCGCATCCTTTTTGTGTGGAGGTCGGGAAGTCGAAATACCTTCGCCGAAAGGATGCTCCCGGAAACCGGGTGGTAAGGAGTGGAAAACCGGGTGCTCAGCGAGTAGCTGACAGGCGTTTGCCGTGCCTTGTGCCGGGCTGGTGCGACTACTTTGCATACCCGTGCCCAGGCACCAAGAATGCCACCAAATGCTCCGGAGAAGTTAATCGCAAAATGGCATCCACCGCCGCTCGCTTTCGGCTCCGTAGGCGAGGGAAGACACGCAGATCAATCGCATTCCGCAGCGCAGCGCAGCGAGTGAGGTATCTGCGGCATTCTGGAGCCGAGCACGCAACTTCCCGACGAACGACTATTTCTGACGTACGGTGAAACTGTCATGGCGCCCGAAACTTTGTCATTAGCTTGACCAACCTGGAAACTTCCGAGTGGTTGCGGGACGAGGGAGGGGGCAAAAAGCAAAACAAACACATCTGCCAATGGTCAGTGTCAGACGTGACGAACGAATGACTCAATTGGAGGTGCATGGTTTGGCTGCTGCGCGTCGTGGTGATCAAATTAAGTTCCAGCTCACTATCATCGCTATCACTGCACGACGTTGATGAAGCGTTACCAAGAAACACACACACACACACACACACACACACACACCCAAACATTCATGCACGAAACTTTCTGCGGCTCGCTGAAAGTCACTGACGTCCGAGCGTTCGGTGATAGGCACGAAAACAAGACGCAAAATAAAAACAACTTTCAAGTTTCTCACTTCTCTCGCCAACATCTCCGCAAAACACACATACACACACACACACACACACACGCCGGAAGCGGCCGGCACAAAACACTACGCAACTGCGGCTGCGTGCCGAACGAAACCCAAGTGTCAAACCGAAAGGGTACTCGAGCTGCGTGTTGTGATCCGCCCGGGCCCGTGTTTTGCAGCCTGCGAATGTGGCTTGCCGAGAGGGCGCCTGCTTTGACTGCTCCTCGGAAGCACCTGAACAGTCGGCAGTCAAACCGGACCGGCGGGCGCAATACAAATAAAGATTCGTTAAAGTTCGTTTCGCTGCTAATGAAATTTTAATCTTTAATTAAGACGAAACGAGGCATGAATGTTACTCAGGAATGGATGAGCCGGCGAGTAAAATGTCTGCTCTGCAAGTGTGCGTGTGTGCGTGTCTTTTTTTTCCTCCCCTCCCCCCCCCCC
>KI915056.1:789308-831693 GCA_000473445.2 Anopheles farauti | reverse complement strand
CCCCCCCCCCCGCGGCTTCCACTTCTACTATTACTACCGAGCGGGCTAATTGACTTTTCGTCCCAACGAAACGCTCCGATGCTGTGTTGTTACATCCAGCTCAAACAAATAAACAAACAAAGACAGCCTAGCGCAGGCGGCTGGGAGAAAAATCCCATTTCAAATGGGAACGAATGTGTGCTCGACGATGGACGGGAGACGAGCGGCGGTAGAGAAAACATCTCGAGTACGCATCGGTGCGTAGACGTCAGTCCGGGTGCAAATGAAACGACCTGCACGGAGTCGAGTTTGATGTCGCGCGTTGTAATAATCGGTTGATACGATTCCATTGGGCAACGTGTAACGATGCGGAACATGAGTCAATAAACAGCGGGACAGGCACAAACAAAAAAGAAGCAGATCGTAGTTAGCGACGTTCCAATTTGTAGGTCTCACACTGAGGGGCAAATTAAAGCTATATTCTGTTTGGAAACTAGAGCAAACTTTGTCCGTCCGTAGGCCTTAAAAGCTATTCGGTTTGGTTCGATACCATTCGGTTCTTTTGGCTGCAATCAATTATTGTTACGGTTCGATTAAATTATTTCGTACGAATTCGATATTTGTTCGCAGTATGTTTTGATTCCTTTAGTTCCTTTGTAACACATCACTATAAGACATACGAACATTGCAATGCAATCGCTCGAGTGCACAATTTAGCAGCAATCCAATCGCAACTACACGGCTGGGCTGTTTGCATTCCTACAAATAATGGTTAGTTTATGATCTGCCGCTCTTCATCATCCACAGCCTCTTGACGATTTCTAGGAAGTAGAAATAAATGCTCTCTATTATGCAGGCATTTAGAAGAGCATTAATTAGTTGCACTGGAAATGTTCAGCGTCTCAGCCGGGCAAACAAACACAAATCGGAACTATTTCTCCGACAGTTACTTGGGCATTCCTTGAGAGGCTTCTCGTTTGCATTACTTGTCAGCAGCTAGAGCGACTGACAGGCGCACAGGAAGGCGTGAGGCTGAGAATCGAATTGGGTGAAAATAAAATCCTAGCTACCTATTAAACCGAAGAAACTAAAAAAAAATACACACATAAACTACGCAACAAAATTAGCCTTACAGAGAGAGATCTTGGCCGTCTGGTGTAGTCCAATTATGTCCGTAACTCGGTGGCTCTCGAATGAAATATAAAAACACACACACACATACTGATCTGACGAAATTTTGATTCTTATTCTCACCGTTCAGCAAGCGAGAGGGCAAACAGTAAAAAAGCAATAATAAAAAACGAGCAGTGGACAGACACCCACACCAAGAGGAATATTCGGACACTTCATCTCCCTCTCCCCCTCTCACTTACGGTGGCAGTTCTAAGTGTGTCGAGCACGTTCACCGCACAACACCTCCATCGTACCGACCGGACACAATTGTTACAAATTGGATCATTTTTATTCACACACACACATAGCCACCGCGACGAGCAGGGCCGGAAGTTCACATTTCGTTGGTGTTAGTGTCACCGTTTATTTTGTTTAATTCTTCGTGCTCCCGATGGTACGATGGTGTGCTCGAAGGCCATCCGGGCCGTATGGTGAGGATGGCTTCGGGGTTTGTGTGGGTGCTGAAATTGTGCGGTTAAGGTTTCGTTTTTTTTTGTTTCCTTCGCTAGATCTCTCATCTGACGCTCGAAAGGGGCTCACGTCGAAGTGCGCCTGGCCAGCGGTATTCGTAATTACATTTTAAATTATCCGAAAGTACCAATAGTGTCCTTTATTTTTGCCGTGCCGCTAGGAAGAGCGATGGCGATGGAACATCCGGCTTCCGTTTCGGTTGTCGCTTTTGCAAGTTCGCGCGAATCCAACACATTCCGCCGAGGTACGGTGGGAGAGATCCGGAACGGTGCCAGCGATTGATGTCTGCCCTGAGCTGGTTGGCCCAAGTCGGCAGTACGGAGTCCAACGCCAGCCTTTGAGTTAGTCCTCTTGCAAGCAAGAAGCAGTAGTGGCTGAACGTTGGGTGAATGCAGTGAAACTTTGTGCTTAATTCGTTCCAGCGATTGTCGATGTCGTTTGTTTTATTGCCGAAGCTGCAGAAGGCTCCTGGCACGAACTCGTCTGGCAGCGGGCGCATCGATACGGCATGGCTGCCGGAGCCCGTTTTACTTCGCCCTATGTTGGCTCCCGCTTCGAACAAAGTTTCTAAAAGGTTAGTTACTTTTTTCGGGTACAAAGATTGTTACTCCCAGCACGAACTTCGCGCTGGTGTCTTGCTTCTTACGGCGCACGATGGTTGTTGGTGAACGACTAGCTCTAGTGGCTTGAGTGCCCTTAATCCTGAGTAACCAAGAATCACCCCGCCCAACGCCGCACTCTCAATCAATGGTCGGTGTCGTCCTGTTTTTCTTCCAGTGGCAAGGCAAGTTTACATTTAATGAGCTAACGACACCGAACGAGCGGACGTACCGGAACGGAAAAAAAGCTCAACCTCGCCCCAATATCATCGCACAAATGTCTCTTTTCTGTGTGGCACAAACGCACCAAGCACCATTATCCCAATCAACATTTTATTATCATCACGGGGGCACGGGACGAGCTCGTTCGCCGAACCGTACCATCGCGTTGGACGGGCCGCTTGTTCATGGAATTATCATTACAATCATAAAGCGACATTCTGACATTCTGGGCGCACACAGGGCGGAAGGCACCGTATGGACCGGTACCGGATCGGTTGACGGAGGATGCGAAAGGGGCGGCACAGCAGCCATCAACACTTCGGTCAGCCTTTGCCGTCGTCATAGCTCGCCGCGCCGGCAGGACGCTGAACATCGGTACACATTACCATCATCAGCACGTTCTCGGTCACGAGCTGTCATGGCTCGTAAAGCCTATAGTCACCTAGTTGTCCTGTGGCAGTAAGAATTCGATTGATGTCTCTGTTTTGTGGTGCGGCTTGGATGCAAAACATGTCAAGCCTTAGTCCGGCACAACTGGTTCACGTTTTTTGCCAGAGCACCGACGCATGAAAGATGACATCGATGTTCGATAAAATGTGACAGCATTTGTTTAAGTAATCGAACACATTAGGCAGCATCTCTTGGATCGGACGCAACTCTGCGTATGATTTTGTAAATTCAAAATAAAGGATCCTTTACAAACGTTAGTTAACAAAACATATTAGTATTTGCAACATAAAACTGTTCTAAGAATTACTCCGCAGTACTTAGCGGATATACTTAACCGTCGTCTTTTTTTTTTGAGACAGGGGGATATCGTCCCAAGTTCCCGAAAGTTAACCTGCTCAAGCTCTCCTCTACTCGAATCTACTCGAGCTTCCACTACTAAAACCACTGTTCTAAACGAGGCATGTTCTCTGCTCGAATTAAGTAGATGTTGCTGCATTGTTTGTTAACGCTAAGAAATATTATCATTTCACAGTGGGTTAGATTAGTGGCATCGAGTTTTCAATAAAAATCTTCAGGCGATAAGTTTAATGGGATGTCAAAGATTATGAGAATGAAAAATAATTAATCTTTTTGGGTCATCCAGATTAGTGCTGAAAAAGGTAGAATCATCAAAAAGATTTTTTACGTTAATGATTTGCAATATAATCAATAGCTAATTGTTCATGATTGAGTGAAACTTCCCCTGGAGCTGATGTTTTGGTGGTTTGTTGTCATGTTTGTATCTGAATATATTTCAGAAATTTTGTCAATCAACAATAGTTCCATGAGCAAAGAATATTGACATTTTACAAAAAGACTTCAGGGACATTGCAAATCTGGTAGTGGTAGGACCGAGTCCGGAACGCTTTCCAAGTCTTATGCGTTAACAATCAACCATTACTAACAAGCGGTTGGACGTTGGGAAGCCCGATTGTTGTGCTTACGTGAAGCAAAAGTCATCCAAAAACATGCAGGGTCGTCTCAAATAAGGCCCCAAATGGAGCTAAATCGAGTTTGTTTATCGCCTGCCGCATAGGAAACGGGCTGACAGGACGAAGACACGCGCGTCTTGTGCTCATTTTAAAACGCTGTCTTCCAGCCGTGCTCGTCAGAAAAACTTAGCGCTTGTTTTTTCGTTTGAGCGTTTGTAGCTTGCAACCGGCACAGGTAACAAGACAGTTGCCTAAGCACCTGACATTAAAACACAAAAAATATCATCATCATTATCGCACAGGAAAAGGGGAAGCGGTGGGACAGGGAAAAAGTCGTAGCAAACGTTGAAAGCAACCAAACACACTCACATGGAGATAGAAACGCAAGAAAACACACAGGAAAGCATTGCGCTGCCGATGCTACTTTCTTCGCTGCTGTCAACTTTGACATTCCATCACGTGTGGCGTGTTAGAAAAAAAAGACACACTCATACAGCTGAAGGAAATCATTTTCAGCATGCGCTGAAACGAGCGATGCGGCGTGCTTGTGACATGTGATGTACCGTGAGGGATTGTTGATGAGTATGTGTGTGTTTTTTTAGGTTCCAAAGCGATTTTTGACTGCGCGGAAAGTTGTTGAGTGAAATTTTAGTATTTCGTTTGAAGGAAGCTTTTCCCGGTTCGCTGTGCTAGTATCTGCTTTAGTGGAAGAGTTCATTTCATCCGTAGACTTAGGTGTATTTTAAATTCTCTCTTTTTTATAAATGTTCCTATCCTTCTTACATAAAATTTGAGGGGAATTTAAAAATAGATTGAACTCATAAAGATATAACCCGAAGATACTATTAGACTAGTTTTCTATAACAAATCAAGTACAGTGGATACAATTTCTTGAAACATCTCTAGCATAGATTCAAAAATAATGTAAGCATTTGTCAAACAAATTTTTAAGCTTTTTTCAATGGAATTATTATTTTAATTTTTTTTTATCGCAAAAAAGGTACACATTTTATCTCTACACAATGATGGCAATCGTCAATTGACTCTCGTTGACATTAAGATAAACATGGCGTCAATTACCTGTTCAGCCGTTGCAGTAATCCGAACGCGTGTGCTTTATTGCTATCTACCGATACCTGAAGGGGACTTGTTTGGAGGCAATAATATTTCACACAACACCTGCTCATCCCATCGACAAAGAACGAGATCAGCTAGAACGTCGATAAATGTGATCAAATTCTCGCCTGCACACTAGGCTCCTCGCTCCGTGAGTTTTGAGCAACGCACGGAAGGAGCCGCACCAACGTCGGGGGATTCTTACACGGAATCACCAATCCACAATTGACTCTAATTTATGACACATGAGTGAGCCATTCAGTGCTGCCTCCGTGAGCCGTCCACCGTTTGCACGCGGAACGCCTGAGACTATCAATTTTGAGAAATATTCCACCCACCGCGGCGCCACGTGGCTTCCCACTGCACCGGCAGGGGAAAAAATATATCCAACCCGGCCCGGCCGTTTGCACGTCATTCCGCCAAGACAAACGATCCCGGGACCCAACGCCAGCGGTGCGATTGTTTCAAGCGCAAGTCATAAATTATTCAGTTGTCACTCAGTAGCTCTACTGCGCCAACAGGACGCGGTATCGGAACCGGGGTGGTGGAAACGGAGTGGAAACGTGGTGCGAAAAAGTGCACGCATTCTCGACTAACAGGGTGAAAAAAAAACCACTCCAGTTGCGAGAAGGAGAAGGGGTTGGAAAATCTGACAACCTTTAAGGGCTGGGTTGATTGAATCGACTTCCGCGGTGGATCGGGTACGTAACGGACAAAGCGTTGAAGACAATGGCGGAAAGGAACCGCCGTACAACCGAAATGTTCCAATAAATTTCCCGATTGCAACATTCCAATTGACGAGGTGCTTCATCTTGGGCAAATAATTCACTCGACAATCGAAGCAGCGTTGGACTTTGGAGGGGGAAAAGTGCTTTTGCTTGTGCCTTTTGTCATCCAGGCGACTGGGCGAGGGTTCTAATCTTAGTAAAACAATAATTTTCACGTATATTTAAGTGTTTGACGTTATTTGAGAGTTTTAAAAGCGAACAGAGACATGTTTTCTATTGTTTGATTGATTGAAAAGCTGCTAGTAAGAAGAAAATAAATAAAAATAGAATGAAAAAATTGCAAGCTTCATGCGACGGAATACAAAAGCAAGGAAAGAATAAAGCATTTCCCTTAACATAGCAAACGCTCACAATTTTTCCCTTTCTCCCACCGAAACAAGCAACATTACTACAACAACGGAAACAATAAAAACCAAAACAAAATGTAAATCGCTCCCACGCCTAGGGCTAGGCCAGGGAAAGTCGTTTTCCGTTCGCTCGCGCCCGGACACTTTTCCGCTTCCGCTTTCGGGGAGCGAGCAAAAGCGAACTCATAAAACCGGGCGCTATATCCCGGGGCACTGGGGGAGTTGGGCGGCACGCAGGCAAGGAGGCAGAAAAAAGGATGTTGCGTAATAAAACATTATGGTTCACACAATGACGATAATAATAACATCTTATTACCCCCACCCCGCGATGTTGCCTTTTTTGGGCGTTCTATGCTCGCGGTGTCGCAAAGAAGGAAATGTAAGGGAGGGATTGAAAAAGAGAGAGAGAGAGAGAGAGAGAGAGAGAAAACGAAACAAAACAAATGAAAAAAACGACTGCGAAAATACTAGATCCGATCCGAATTGATCCGACCGGAGCAATCAGTGCGCTCGGGAGGGAAATTTGATAGAAGCAATCGTGACACGGGTGCTCGGACCGGCCGTGGCCAACAAAATGGACCGAAGAAAGCACCGCCTCCAGCAGCAGCAGGACATTCTCGACGTTCGATGCTCGTAAAATGCGGATGGATGTGAGACGAGGCTGTTTCTCCGCCTCCAGGCTGGTTGCCATTTTGATGCCCGAAAATGAGATGGCATGAGGCGGGGAGGGGAGAGGGGAAGATGTGAGGGGTAAAGGACATATACATTGATCCTAATCAGCCGTTCGGCCTGCATCGGTCGCAATAATCGTAGACACTCGTAGGAATGTTTACTTTGCTCGTCGTTTAGACGAGAGATTCTTGCGAATTCACACGAATTATTCTTAGGAAACTATCTTCAGGAGGTAGGATGAGATCCAGAAAACAAAAAGTCCTTGCATTTTCCATCGTTCTGCACCATATTTCAAAGGAGTTGCACCAAAAAAGGTGCGAAATTTTATATCGCAAAATAGTCTAAATAAATAAGCTTGTCGCTTTTAGTACACCTCCGTTTGATACTGAATATTTTAAATGAAGAACAATGTAAAGTGTAACACAATTATATGAACACCAGTTTTTGAAGTATAAATCAAAAACAAAAACTGTTAACAAAAAACGGTGAACAAAACTTGCATATTTTTTCCATTTTCAACGAATTTGAAGTTGAGTTGTTTGTACAAAACATGTTTTATATTGCTATATTTTTCATTAAAAATAAAATATTTTTAACAATAAATAAATGTTCCCTTTACTCAGTAAGTTCCTATAATTTTACAAAACAAATCACAGCCGGCAACGATTTTATTTTTATCAACCGATCCACTCTTTGATGTGTAATTATGAACCGGTACCTTCTACGAAACGGCACTGTCTCGGACTGGTCTTGAATTCACGTCGTGGGACACCCTTCCTAAGAGGACTAGCTTCGCAAACAGACAAGCGTACATGAACCGAGAAAACCGCTACACAAATTCATTATACAGCTACATTAAAAGCGTTACTTTGTGGAAGGAGTTGAAATTTTCTTTGAAATGAAATTCTAAATATTGAAGCATTCAGTGCTATTTGGTTTGCATTCCTTACGGTATGGTGGTATGGTATGGATGTGATAGTTTAAGGAAATTTTGGTGCCCACGAGAAGTTGTAGAAATTAAAAAAATACGTTTATTTTTGTATTTTTATTCCACAATTACAATTCCTTGTATTCTTCTTAGGCATTTCCTGCTAAAGGCTGATGTGCTAAAGATACTAAAAACTTCTTTATAAACCATACTTTTGAATAAATATGTTATATCAAAGTTGTTTAATTGTACGCCAAATACATAATCTAGGTTAGGAACAATTTCAATGAGAAATATCGGATCTGCACCGGGCTGGAAAAAAAGACGCACGTGAACCATAAAAGTACCTTCCGACGGTCTGTTTCTATGCTCTAGGCAACGTTCGTAACACAGTGCGCCTGGAAAACGATGAGGTTTTCGAGACTCACCTACCTGAAATGGAAAGTAGAGAGCGAGAGAGAGAGAGAGAGAGAGAAAAACATTCATATACAATCAAGGGTCAGTGATGCGCAGAAACGAGAAATGAGAAAAGGCAAACCCACAAATACACACCGAACCCCGACGTTAATGAAGACTAAAACTGTCGAAAAGTGGCACACGGTGCTACTCATTATGCAAAGCAAACTAACATACCCCATTGCGAACGGTGCGAGGGTTGAGGTGCTAGGACTCGTGCTGCCAAGGGCCGCCTCGATTGACTTTTTCTCTGACGATGATTTTATTAAATTGTTTTTAGGGGTAGTTTCTTCCCTTCTTGTTTTTTTTATATTTTGCTTTCGTATGTGCTGCGATACAAAAAGGACACATTTTGCTTTGGGAGAAAATCGAACTCAAGTCTACTATTTTACATGCGTGTAATGCACGAGGCAGCACACTCTCACAGATAAAAACAATTCAAATATGGACCAACACCATGGCTTTTACAAAAAAAATGCTGCAAAATACCAGAAGGGGACGCAAAAAAGGGGTGAGGAAGAGGAAAAATACACACACGTGAAACACCCAACAAACAACGTCCTTAACCGCACAAAAAAAAACCTCGGCAATATGTTTGTTTGTTTTCGCAAAGCGGCAAAAAAACCACACATTTCCTGCAAATTCCAATTATGTTTACCACTGCCATCGGGTGAAGCGCTCATCTTTGAAAAGGCCCACCCTGTCCCTCCCGTCGCGCGGTAGAAGGTTTTCCCTTGTTTTTCCTGTTGGGTGCCTTTTATGTAATTTTTTCGCTTTTTGGTTTTGTTCATCCGGTTTGTTTTGCCGGTGATCCTGTTGTTACTGGCAACCGACCGTCACCGCACCGGCAGGTTTCTGCGACGGCGTCTCCGAAGGTGGTGCGAGTGTGTGTAATCCAACCGGAAATTGTGTTAATATTTATCTTAACAAATTATTCGACAAAATCTTTCCTCCGATCCCTCCGGCAGCGAAACGCCACATGCCCATGGTCTATCAACGCACGCTAGACGGGCTCCGGGTTGACTTCCGGGTGATGCCTGAACGTCAGACAAATGCCTTCGCACTGAAGCGGCAGTCTTCGACCGGAAACAATAGCACACACACGCATGCACACATACACAAATGCTATCATGAGAGTCGAACGACCGAGTTTTACTAGAGGCAACTCCAGGCAAAACCCATGCTTCCTGGGCGAACCTTCCACCGGCACAGTTATTGAGCGTTGCGAAAGATCTTTTGTTTTGTGTGATTTTGTTTGGCTGAGAAACGCCTCCCGGTGTTGTGCATGTTCTCCTGTGGCTTTACCCCAACCCTGGGTGGGGAGAGGGAGAAGATGAGCTATTAGGCACGTTGATATAGCTACCGAATGCGTCTGCTAATTGTAAAACTAATTACATCTTTATTCTGCTCAGTACTTCCAAGGCTCCCTGTACGACTTATCTCCTGCGCCAGGAGTGTGTTTCGTGCCGGCGGCAACAAACTTCAACATACAAACAGCCGCTTTCTGCAAGCTGCTAAACGCTACCGGATAGAACACCGGCCGGTATCGAAACCGATGGTAACCGATTTAGAAAACATCTCCATCTGCATTGTCCTGATGGTCTGTGCTCTCCGTTTCACCCGCTCGGAGCAAAGCTGGGGCGCTTGAGAATGGGTTTTCATCGGCATCGAACGATGGAGCGTAATGGTTTGCTTCATCACGCCTCCTACACGCCAAACAGATTGCGGCTTAAAAGGGTGATTTCGGTTCGGATTAGGAGCGAATCTTGCCGGTAACCACAGGAAACTATTTTCGGCACCGTGGATGTGCACACGTTGCGGATGGCTGCTAGAACGTCCAATCTGGCACTGTTTGGAGATGATTTAGAGAAATAATGTAATAACACTCGGCGAAATGACTGGCAGGGTCATTAACGTTATTTTCTTTTCGCTTCTCTTATTTTGTTAAAAATTCTTGTACATCCTTCAAGTTTTCTACACAAAGTTTGATCCAACTATACTTGTAAAAGGCAAGAATTGCTTAAAGAAACCGCGCGTCTTTCGACCTATAGAGATTTTAAACTGTAGTGTACTCCGAGATAACGCATTATTTTGGAGTGGTAGAGTTCTACACAACACAAATCATTAAATAACAAGGCTTCTTTCGACGTATCCTAGACAGATAAAGCTTCTCCAAAATGTCTACAGCCCTTTATCTGAGAAGTAATTTCCTTTATGTGTTATGAATCCAATCGCCTATATCATTAATTTCTTCAGCTGATAACTTCAGAATGTTTGATATTAGTTTCGAGGAGGCTTAAATCCTAAAGAATCTTGCATTCCCCAACGCATGATTCCAAGGAGTTTTAGATCTTCTTGTCCACCAAAACAAAACAATCTTGTAGATCTACTGCTGTATCTCAGGGTGTTCAAATGTTTCAAAGATATTGTCTAAATCACTTAAAATTGCAGGATTCGAACATTAACTAAACCGCCCCCTAACACGCATGATTGACTCACCAGGAAATGGATATTTATATAAGTGAGTGTTGGTAAATACTAGCAACATGAGTTAAATACGTCAAAGTGAGTTAACTGGTTTATAGTAGGAGATGGAAGGGTTTGAGCAATAAGTTTGAGAAGACAAAACGACGACATCCAGCCATCATAGCTTAATATTTTAAACATCCAGTCATCGAAGAATATTTTTTAAACGTTCCGAGCTGTTTTTCTTTCTATGAAGTTAAAAATATAAAAAAATATGATTGTACGACAAATCTGTCAAATTCGTAAAAAACGAATATCCTTATTAGTACCACTAGCGCGACATCGTTATTCGAAAGTTATACCCTTATAGAAATCATGAGACTTTGAGGACTTTACTGAAAAATAACGTCAATAAGCTTAGTAACCTGGGGCACTCCAGTCTGCGTACTTCTGTGTAGAAGTTTTTTGGCTAATATTTCAAATCTTATCTAACTTTACCATCATTTGTTTAACATTTTCCGTAGAACTGTGCGCTCAACAATAAAAAAGTAGATTTTAGGTTAATGTGAAAAGCATTACGAGTAAAACTTGGAAACTATTGGAAGGACTGAACACACTCCCACGAAGTGAAACGTGCCAACCCGCTTAGAGCAGCTCCACCATCAAATAATCCTGTTTAGTAAAATTCCGTCGCCTGCTCCTAAACGGCATGTCACTCAGGCGCCAATTAAACGCAAAGACCTTGTGCCCAACACACAAACACATACGCGCGCGGGCGTCCTCGAAATACTGATTGGTTTGGGGTGGCGCGGCAACTTCTGCCGCGTACCTGTTCGACACCATTTCGCGGTGTCGCTTCGGGTTGTCGCACGTTTTCACAGGGCACTGGGACGGGCGTGACGTTTGCGCCAGTTGGTTTGAATGACATTCATTGTCTCCGTGTGTGTGTGTGTGTGTGTGTGTGTGTGTGTGTGTGTGTGTGTGTGTGTGTGTGTGTGTGTGTGTGTGTTTGTGTTTTCGGAGCCAAAAAGACGTTCAAGGTAAGCGTCTGCGGGTGTTTTTTTTTGTCCTCCGACAGAGTGTTGGGGTGGAAGAATATTTATTCAAATCCCGCACCCTTGCCACTCACACTCACACACACACGAGCGTGCGAGCGCGCGCCTGGAACAGATCGGGTGAAAATAACGCTAAGTGGTATCTTCCGAGCCGACATCCTGCTTGCCTCGAAGGTGGAAGAACGTGTCGTGCGCCTGGTGCACAGAAATCAGCATTCGTCTAGAGGTGTTGATTGAGTCGGGAAAATTCATATGCACCCCGCTCTTCCCTCGCTCCTTCGCGGAAACTATGAGCATGAGGGAGACAGGTGGAGAACGGAATAGATAAAAAAGAGAATAGAAGCCTACAGAACAGGCTAACGTTACAGCAGGAAGTTAAGCAGGAAGCCGGATACATCATAGCCTCTTGTTAGCGTGTGTTGGTGGTTGAGCTAGGAGGATTTTCCTCCACTCAATTCACACACACACATGCACACACAACCCACCCGGGAAACACTTGCCCAGGATTATCAGGACCATTTAACCAGCTTCTCCCACAATCAGCCTTTATCGTGCCATTCCTTTCGCTCCGTTCTCCTGAGGGTCCTCACAAGCCCTTTTTTTTTGTTTGGGAGCGAACGGTATAGAAATTTGCAGGATGAAAGCGATGGGAATGCGTCAATTCCAGAAAAACAGCAATTCCTGCGACACCGGCTCGAGCCATCGGAAATGCTTTTTGTTTCGCTTTTTTTCTCGCCACGTTTCTGCTTTCCCCCTCCTGCCTCATGCCGGTGGGCGAAAGGTCGATTCCGCTTCCCAGCCGTTTCCGTTTGCCGGATAAACAAAATGTCGCTCGGCGCGCGTGGGCTGCTGGGTGGCATTATCCTGGCCGCACCATCGTCACCGCCGCCACCGCAAACGAGAAAGAAGCCAGAAATTTAATGAAGATTGCTGTTTGTATAGCACATTCGCAAAACGCGTTCGCGCAACCCGGAAAAGCGGCAGAAGAATACACCGGCAAACGCAGAAACAAATGGCCGGTTTGCTCTTAAATGAGATATCGTGGTGTGTGTATTTTTTCCGGCTCACTCCTTGCTGTTGTGTTTTTCATTTTCCACCCGCCGTGTGGAGCGGAGAAGGGCTTAGTGCGCTGTAGGCAGCCGGAAAAGGCAATTTCAGTTGGCGCTGCGCCGCAATGAAGCTGCGAATGTCTCTCGATGAGGTGATTAAAACCGGGCGGCGCTATTTAGCTTGTAAGGAGCGATTCGCTCGCGACCGACACTCAACCCTTCAGTGATGGGTTAAAATGTAAACAAGCATCATCATCGTCGTCGACGGCGTTGTCGGTTGCTGATTCTGGTTGCGTTGAAGCAAGACCCGTGCGGAGCGGAAACTATAATCTTTTTCTAATTGTTGCAAAAGGCTTGTGGCTGCCCCACGCACTCGATTCGGTGCTGGAGGTGGAGCGAACGTTTACTTCTTGAACGTTTGGTCACGAATGAAATCCACTCACAATAGGATTTGTTTAAATTTGATTTAATTTTCTGACTCAATGTTAATTTTAATCGAAATAGAACAATCTTCTTGTGTCAGTTTGATTTTTAGTCAGTTTAAGTTTGATTAAATTACATTATTTGTAATGGACAATGATTCAAGCTGGTTACACAATTTGTTAAATGTAGATATAGTATTTTTGAATCTTATATAAAAACCACTGTTTAATATATTTGTGGAAGAAGTTCATAATAACAATATTATTTAACAAATAGTGTTTTTTTTTTAAAGAAAGATATTAATGGCATGGTTGAATGGCATTAATGGCAGAATTTAAGAAAAAATTAAATCAATTTCAAATAAAAAAATCATTTTGTTCATCAAATTTGAACAAAATAAGTAACCCAAATATTGAAAAATGTCGGATGACACAACCACTAACAAATAGGATTGTCGCCGACAGAACTATTCGGACGATCACGAAGAAAACCGAAGCGCCGATCGATCGGATCGGGCGTTCGCTCGGTTTCTCCTTCCATTACTAATACTAGCACCGATAGTGATAGCGATAAGCTACGTGCAAAGCGGCGCGTGTCGTACACCATGCAAACTAAATTGAGTATTTTTCTCTGTCTCTTGTTATCGTTGGAACGGAGGTCATGCGTTTCGGAGCGTTTCGTATAATCGTGTCTTGCTAGGCAGTTTTATAACGCCATAGCTGATTAGCCACTCTCTGGCAGGAGGACTTTGTGGTCCTGATGGTATTGTTGTGGTCTTCTCGTGCGTCATGAAATAACTCTGAATCGTATATCATTCTTCACTTTCAGCGTGCCTCCTCCGTGCCCGTGGAGTGACACATTCGATCAAAAAAGGGTCCATCGTAACGTATACTTTCACCCAACCGCGTCGCTATTATAACGTAATTAAGCAAATAGCCTGCACTCGGCTCGGCGTGTTTTATGTCCGACGACCTACCGGATGGGCACTCCAACACCCGGTCGCAATGTAAACACTAGTAAATATTTTAAAACCGCATAACACCTCAGGACGGATTCGGAACATCCCGTGGAGCGCGTTGCCCGACCCCGGGAGGTTCTAGGCACGTATTACCTATTGATAGTTTGGCATGCGGGGCAAAACTTGCGGTCCAGCGCCCGGAAACATGTGGATAATTATGCCTAATTAATTAAATGATTAGCTTATTATCATCGCGCGGGCAATTCGATACTGCCGAATGCCGAATGTGTGCGCCCCGTGGATTCCTCCCGGCGCAACGTTTTAAAGCGGTGCCCGGCGAGAGATGATCCTGGTGGTGCGCGCTTTAACAGCTTCTTAGTGGTGTCCAATTTGCGCTCTCTGGTCCCTGCCGGCCAATATATTGTCAATGCAGAAATTAATTATCTGCCACTCGAGCACGATGAGTGTGCGTGTGTACGTGTGTGTGTGTATGTGTGTGTGTGTGTGTGTGTGTGTGTGTGTGTGTGTGTGTGTGTGTGTGTGTGTGTGTGTGTGTGGGAAAGAGTGGGAAAGGAGAAAGAGGAGGGCACCATCTGGTAGTGAGAACTCTGAAGCCTACGTACCAGGACGGTATCAGCTTGCCACCTTGACTCAAGCCGAGTGGCCTGTCCAGAGACGTGTTTCCGTTTTATTTGATTTAGTATGCAGCATTGTGCGTCATTATTCTCGATTTATGCTGTGTGCCGATGTGCCTGTGTATGTGTGTGTGTGTTTGTGCGGAATGGTGCATTGCTTTTCCCGGCAGAGGTCGCCAACAAAGGTGAGATGCTAGGGAAGGCGGACGGACAGGGTCGCTAATTGCTTTAGCGCTTCGCGCTTGGAAAAACGCTTTCACCGTAGACGTCGAGGTGGTTTCCAGTGTTGGCCTGGTTGCATATGGCGTGATACTTGTCGGCATGGCACTGTGAAGCCTGTGAGCTGTATCACAAGCTGAATGTGGAACATAAATTACAACAACATAAAATCATATTATTATCTCAACTTTGCATGGCTTTCGTCAATGTCTGGCTTTCTTTTTTTTTAGTTATAAAATATATTTTTCTTACCTTGAAATTTTATTTATTATGATAAAACCAACGAAAATCTTTCAAAGAGCTCATGAATCCTGAAACGGACGAAGCCGAAGTGCGTATCGATAGAATCGAGCATTCGCTTGGTACTAATAATTTGCACTACTAATGATAGTGAAAACGATACAACAAGACAAGAACAAGAAAATGTAGAAAGTTTTTTGAGAAGTTTTTAACGAATAGTCCGGATAAAATTGAGCGTTTATTAATATTGTCACATAAATTGTTGAGCTCGTGATCCCATTTACACCTGTTTGTTTCGTTCCTTAGATCCAATTAGTGAGAAAGATATTGAACTGAGTTGAAAAAAAATATATTTTTTATATCATCAGGAGACAGTATTTCAAGACATTATTAAAAGTTTACTCGTTGATTGTCTTTATGACATTTTTAAACAACTAACAACTGATGGATTGATTTGATTACTTTGGAGCAAATGGTATTAGGTATGAGGAAAATATGAAACCGGTACGAAAATTCCACCTCTCGCATCGTATTTGCAAACCAATAATTTTGAAAGGAGATAAACGCCCCGCTCCAACCGATGTCAATTTATCGCTGTAAAAAGTAATTTCACTGCAACTCGTATTGAACACTTCGCTCTGAGAGGTACGCTTTACGTCGATACGAAGCAACGGCATGAACCAACTACGTGCCGCATTTCCTCATGGCATCGATTTAAAACGCACCGCGCCGGGAGACGACGCAGAAAGTCTAATTTTCTCAACACCTGCTCGCACGTTCACGTCGGGTAGCTAATAATACGCGCACGCCGAGGCGAAAGTCAATATCCACTTCCAGCATCCAGCCACGTTGCCTGCGCGGAATGCAAAGAGAATGAGCGGGACGGGCGAAACACATACGCCAGCAAAACAGCCACGCGGTGTTGGAAATATCGCAAAGATTGCAAAAGCAAAAAAAAAAGAGGAACCGAGCACAACACACTGCTCCCGCATCCCGTGTGCGATTACGCAAACTGCGGTAACACACTCTCACACACACCAACACACAGAGGCATGCGAGCAAAACTTAATGACAGCTAGACTCCGGCGGGTTATCAAAACAGGCAATCCCTACCGTACCACCGTATCGTAGCTTTTCAGCGAAACGAGCGAAAACTTTCGTCATAATTATCGTTTCGCTGCCTCAGTTTCGGTCTGGTTTTTACTCCCTTTGGTTGGTGGTCGTTTGCGTTTCTCTTTTTTTTTGCGGTGAAGTTGGTGAAGATCATGTTTTGTTTTAACGAAACGGCTTTCGCACTGCAGCGTTTACTTTGAAGAATTTTTGCAATGCTTACCGGTGTGCTGTTATGACATGTTGATAGTTTAATCTTACTTTAGGTAAGTATCACAACCAGCCGAAATGAGTATTAGGGTTTTTAAACAATGCTTTAAAAAAATAGTTCATCAAAATTTAAGACGTATACGCTTTTTTGTGGAAGAAAGTAAAAAAAAATTAAAATATATCGCTGGTTAAAATAATCATTCAACAGAAAACTGAAAAGATTAAAAAATGTATCTTTCATTTCTCTAAAACCTTATAATATTATCGAGGATGTCGAGTCTTAATAGCACTGACTTGTTTTAGATTTTTATGTCTAGTAGGAAATGCAATATTTCTTTTTCGGTTCTAACTCCCAGTGGCTTTGAATAGAATAAATTCGTTTTAGTATATAGGTTTGTAGTTGCCTTAACCAATTTAAATACCCAAAATCAAATAACTAGGTAAAGAAATTAAATTTTTCTTGGAAATTAAAATCTTTTAGTCATATTCGGTTGACAGAGGACTTGAAGTGTGACATCCTGTGCTATTTTACGATGTGTTTACCTTTTTTGGGAACCTCGAAACATTTAAGATATTCTATTATAAAAAAAATAATTTGAAAATTAAGTTAAATAGTTTAAGTAACGAAATTCATGTTTGAAATTTTAAAGTTTGGGATTTAACAACCACATCACATTAGTATGAGAACAAAGCTAATACCTGATTATTGGCCTTGTAGAAAAGATAATTAAGGATATTGAATGTCATTGCATCTGCATCAACTCCCAGTGCGGAGAAAATATATTTATATGCTGTTCCAAAAATCCTTTCTTCCCCTTCCCTGCTCAAATAACGCTCGCAAGAGCTTCAAAGAGATTTGCTTTGGGAACAAGAAACCCGTTTACGCTCTGCCGTGAGGAACAACTCAGCAATTAGGTCGTTACTCGTCTGCGCGCCCCCAAAGTGACAGCCACAGGACCGGGTTGGACTGTCGTGTCTTATCGTCCGACAGGAATTATAACCTTTTCCGGACCCCGCTCGAAAAACGTCCCTCACCTCGGCTGCGCCGGGCCAAATCCGTCTTGAGAAGTTCAAAGTGCTCCTGCTGCAGTCGATAAGAAACATTGACTCCGTGTTTCGTGTTCGAATTCCGTGTCCGTGTGCCGGAGCAAAAACGCTTTCAACAATATTATCGTAATCCTCGGGATCCCGCTGGCCCCGAACCGTTTTCTCTGTGGCTGGTTCCGTGCGGCGCATGAGGTCGGCGAGGAGTCGAAAGTGGTTGTCAGCAGAGTTTCGTTTCCAGCGCTCGGATGGGTGGTGTGGGCCGGGGTGATCCGCGGGTCGGGCGGAATCGGTAGTGAGTTTGGCTCGAGCACGATCCGAGCTGGATCCGGACGGACGGTGACAGGCTTCTTCGATTGCATTACGACCACTACCGGGCCGTGTAGCTACCTGTCTTACGGAAACTATGTACAAGAACGCTTGTGAGCAACGGACCGAAATCGATGCGATTTTCCAACCATCATCACGCCGGCAAAGCATCGCAAACGGGAGATGGAGCAAGCGAGTACGACGTAATCCAGCCGTGCGACTCGGACTCGGGAGCATTTGAAATACGATCGAATTTTAAAGATGAATAAAATTATGAATTTGGCTCAACGAAACACCGTACCGTGTTGGTACCTCCTAGATCAAAGCGGCTCGTGCGTAGTCTGTGTGTGTGTGTGCGTGTGTGGTTTTGCGTGCTCCAGAAACGTGGAATTGTGCCGTGGGAGGCAATGTTGATTATTCTACGCTGCATTTCATCATCGGAAGAAGCGACCATTTGGCAGAAAGGTGCCGTGGTGGTGGGGGAGGAAGTAAATCTACTAGCATAAAGTTTACTATTTCCCAAAACCCCAAACCCCGAAAGCCCCTGAAGCCACTCGGAAGATGAAATAATAAAGCGCCTTTCGAGCTTAAGGGAAGGGTCGGCATCGTTGTCGTCATCGTCGTCGTCGTCGTCGCACTGAGAAGTACGGGATTTAAGAGGTCAGCTGGGCCGTCCCCGTCGGTTTTCGATTTCATTTCGGAAACGCTTGTGCAGCCGGTCCCCGGGATACCTGAATCTGTTCCGGCGGTTTCCTAATGGTATGCTAAATAAGCAAGAATTTATTTACCATTTCGCCTGGAACGGCTGGGCGGGCTGTACACAACGCACAACGGATTCTTGGGCTCCGCTGAAAGGAGGAGCTCATTTGGGAGACAAACGAATTTTTGCGAATGAGCTACAAATATGACCCACTTCGGAGCGGAACACAGTTCGGAGTTTTCGGTGGGGGAAAGAGATATTTTCCAACCGGGGTGTTCCCGTAAGAGCACTTGAGATGAACGGGAACAGTGCGCTTTAGGGAGCGGATGTGTAAGTTAGACGATTTAACAGCGTGCAGAGCAAGCACAAAGAACTACTTAAGACCAACGGCAGGTCATGTGTTCGGGGATATACCAACTTTCTATCCACGTAAGGATTGTTTCAAGCTGTGTTCCAGAAAATTTGTTATCTTACTAAAACAAACATCAATGCTTGTCCGGAAATGTTTCGCCCCTACTCAGTTGATCGCACTGTCTATGAAGCAGAGCGCTTGCTTTATAAATCACTTTTAATAAATTAAAATTAAATAAAAAAATCACAATATTTTCCACATTGATATCGTACTCATATTTTTCGTAAATAAATGTATAAGGATAGCTTAGTTTTGTTTTTGCTCACTGATTAGTTCTCAAGCTATACAAAATAAAGGAACTTGACTCACGCTCTCAAAGCTGGAAACTGGCTACGGATGCGTTATACCGCAATTTTTATCTGAAAATGATGTTTTTACGAGAAACTATTTTACATTTTTTCCATGCGCAGATCGAGGCTTTATATAGATCAATTAGTTTTGTGTAGAGTTATTCTAATGATAAGCAATTTTTAATTTGAGTTAGAACTTCCTACGGAATGAAAGCCTCTAGCAGATCATCTAAAAGGCTCAGGTTGCTCGTTGTTACACCATTCGCTGCCATTTCCGCACCCTCTGCCTTTGTTTTAATTCAATCTGATCGGTTTTGTGTTACCTCTGCCTGACTGAAAACATACATATAAACACACACACTAACGCACGTCCGTACAGTGTCGGATTGTTTCCAATTCGATGGGCGCGCGCGCGCTCGCCCGCTCGCTGGCTTGTGGCCGCCATCCCTTGCATCAATCCTTACAGGTAACAGGTCCTCTCTACCCGTCTCCTACCGTCCATCCACCCGGGTATCGCTCGACCGGCTCGCCGACGTAATGCACGTTCGAATAAATTAAAGGTAAACATTAACCCAGCCGAACCGGACCACGCGCCTCGCCTCGCCGTATCGTGTCCTGAACGGGGCGCGTATACAGGGTAAATTGGAAGATAGGATAAATTGGAGAACGGCGAGACGATGCCGATGGGCTGGGAAGGAAAGGAAAAGGAGAAGGGAACAAAACGGAGCGCAGCAAAACCCTCAGGTGTGTGCTTACGCTTTCTGAATGTTGGCTGCTGATGCACACAAGCACTTTCGTTCTCTCTCGCTCTCTCGCTCATTCATGCGAACATGCCAACAGTGCTCATGTACGTGTTCCAGCTTCACCACCACCGAATAAAAAGGTGGCGGTCCAACGGTGCCTTTCAGGATGCAGCGCTCCACATGATGACTTCCCTCTCCCTGTTTCACCTCTCCTCCCCTCCCCCACCCACCATATGTGCGCAGGCTAACAAGAGCCACGCGAAATCATCACGTTACTTCGGCAAGGGCATCGCAAAAGGGTACCAGGCACGTCATAATGCAATAGTGTGCGGTGTGCTGAACAACAGCGAAAAAAAAGAAGTCTTTTTGCGTGCCGCACTGCACTGCCAGCTTACGGGAAAGGTACGGTACTACGTGCGTATTTTTACGGGCCAGCCCCGTGTGGGAATAGCTGTGAGAATTAGTGGCAGGTGGGCTCGGGTAGCTCTCGGATCTGGACTGGACCAGTTTTTTTGTGATATTTCAGTGTAACTACTATTACAAGGGACCGACACCGACTGGCAGAAGCGATGCGGTAGAAAAGGATGACGCAAAGAAGTGAAAAAGAATTCACTGATCCGACGAGGATACGTTCAAGTCGCGAGCCGCCGTAATCACCAATCGATTGAAACGAGCAGGAAGGTGAATCAGAAGCTATCATTCGCTTCCAGCTCGCAGGAGCCTCCGCACGTCGGATCAATTCTGGCATTGTGTTTTTTTGTACCCTCCACTCAGGAACGCTCCTCCCCTTCGAATCGTGCATCCCTTTTATTTATTTCTTTTGTTGTAATAAGCCGCGCCGGTGGTAGTGGTGGTGATCGTTGTTTGTAGTTTATTCACTTTACACTGTTTCTCGGGAGCTTCCATTATGCTACGGTGCTGTCGATTATGAAGCAAACGACCAACACACGCGACGGTTGAGGTTCTGTTATAGACAACAGCTTTTTTCATTCCCAATGAGATTAAAAATAGAATTGGAATCTTTTTATCAGTAGTATATCGCTACTGGACAACGTAGAGAGCATTAAAATCTTCATGGGAGCAAATTTTATGGAAGTTTAAAAAGATTTTAATCGAAAGATATTGCAATAACAAAAACAATCAAACTAATACAGACAGTGAAATTAATCTTAATTTCAAATCATAAATAAGTGTAAACAAACACGCATTTACACTTATGTCTTCATTATTTAACGATATTGCATAAAACTGAAATAAAAATCTTTTTGCTGCTTCCGTTTAAGTGCGCCAAAACGCTCAATCAGTAGATTTTTACATTTGAAACACGAAGTTATTTATTCCCATGCATTGCTCTCGATAAATCAAAGTGTGAAACAAAATAGATCAGAATTTCCTTTAAAATGTTCATATAGTTGAGAACATTTTTCAGACCAATTGTGGTATTTCAAAATCAATTTCATCATAAATCAAATATCAAGAATTCTAAAATAAAATGATTTTTTGTTGCTTCACATTGTAATTGTTTGTAATAGTTAAACAAAAATGTCCATGACTGTTCTTTTCAGAGTGCCAGGTATTTTATTTTGGATGCCATCATGTCTGGTTGTGGACTCATCATTCGTTTTGTCATGTCACAATTGCTAATATCACTTTGTGGTGGTTTGATTATGGGTTTAAGAAGCCCTATAATATTTCCTAATTTTTATTTAAAATCGTCTAAATGTTGGGTGCTACGGTTAAACAATGGGTCAGATTGAGTCTCTATTTAAACATAAAGCAGAAAAAACTAGAACGTTGCGCGTTGAGGATTTTTAAACCCGTTTAAATTTAGTTTTATTTGATTACATAAGCTAGACTACGTTAAAGCTAGCTTCATTTTAATACCTAATATTGTATTCGTTTTCTATTTCACTCAAGACTTGTGCATAGTACTATGCTGTCTAAGTAGATATAAATATAGGATCTAGGAATTAGAAGACATGCAGCGCATATTCCGATTATTATACCTTATTAAACAGCTTTTCAGGTAGTTGACTAAGGAGATTCTTCCAAGATATGCCTCTCGAGTACGGAAGACTAATTGAGAAAGTATTTCTCAAAATTGCGCAGAAATGCTACTCGCAAAGTGGACATTGTATCGGCGAAAACGAGCCATAAAACATTGTTTAAAAAGCTGTCAGAGATTACTTAGTGAAGATGTGAAGCATCTCCATTCGGCTCTAGCGGAGTACCGACGACAAGATAATTGCCCGTAGCTAAGATTTCCCATTCTGGCTGTTTTATTTCCAGTCAGATTGCCCAATCGCTGACGTGACTTGCCGCGAATGCCGTCAACAGTATCCATACTTCCATCAGCACCGGTCGCAGACAAAAAACAAACAAACGCCGGTGCACAACTGCAACCGTGTCGCTTACCCCCGGTCGGTGTGACGGCACCGAAACCGAAACCGAACTAATTTGCGACCCCGCTGACACGCGGCGCAGACAGTGCCTAGTGCTCTAGCCGACATTCCCGCGGAAAACGGGCGCTCTTCGCTCGGGTGCGAAAGAATCACATTCCAAGCCAGTGGCGACGTTCCAGCCGCAACCGGCAGGACAGGACAGGACAGGACAGGACAGGAAGGATTTACCCGGACGGCCTCGGTGCGCCGGATGTTGCGCAGTGCGTAAAGAGTGAGCGTTAAAATTAACCACTGTTTTCATCGAACCTTTCAGTCGTTGCGTGTTGCTTGTTGTGTGTGTGTGTTTGTGTCTGTGCGCTAAACAAATAAATCAACGTAACTTAATCCAGTTTTACGGAAATTAATGGCTGCTGCCCCCGTCCCGGCCTGCATTGGACCATCAGCTTGCAATCTTGGATTTTTTTTTCTTCGTCGAATCGAGAATTGAACCCATGGCGGAGAAAAGAAAGCAAAATCGATGCGAATGAGAGAGGGCGGATGTAGCGATCGTCGCTAGAAACCTGCGAGCGAAGGAGAGACAGAACGAGAGAATGAAATACGCGTGAAACGAACGGGTTCGGAGCGATCGAGAAATGGAAACGAGATGTTTCTGGCGCGTTTGTGTTTGATTTTTTTGTTGTTATTTCCTTTTGCTTCCCCTTCCCCGCGTGTGTTTTGTTTCAGTGCCCGCCTGTCGACATGTTTGTTGTACATGTTGTGCACGCGTACGCGTAGCGAGAGATCGAGCCGTGAGTGAGGAAATGAGCGATGGCCGGACAGATAATTCATCAAGATTTATGGCGGCCCCGAAGGTCCGAAATCCGGAATCGCATTCTATCCGGAGCTCTTGCAAACCCGGGGATTAGCCGGCGGTTCGCCGGTGACGTACGCTTCGTGCGTGCATCCGTTGTGGTGTGCGTATGCGTGTGCGCATGTGTGAGTGTGTGCATGGGGCTGTAATGACCAATTTCGATCCGACACCCGTTCCGCACCCGTTCGATTCGGGCGACGGATGAGTTTGATTTTCAACCTTACCCTTCACACGTCCGCGAGCCAAAATAAGCACCTTCACGTCACGTTACGGAAACGAACCCACGAACGACGTGATTAGGGGCGGCCGAGCCTGATAAAAACGGTTGTAAAACTATTTTGATGGGCCGTGATTGGTCTCGGCACGCACGGCTTCGAACTACCGCCGGGATCAAGTGGTTGGAAATGAGGCATGAGAAAGTTGCTTCCGATGGAGAATCTTTTGGACCAGAACAGTTTTAAACATCTGTGAAACGTTTTTATAAGACGTTTGTGTGTGTTTTTTTTTAATTTGTAATACTATTATTCAAACAAATACAAAAAACTTAGAGTAGGTTAGGTACTACATATTTCGTTGATGAACACTTTTACATATTTTTGAACATTTTTTCAATCAATTTAATATTTTATCTTCCATTGGATTGTTTTCCTAAAACATACATAAACAGGAAGTCACTAAACCTAGTTTCTCAACTTACATTTTTTTAATTTACTGAAATAAATAAAATAATCATCAGCAACGTTGTTTTCATTATTTTTAAAATGAATAAATAAATCAAACGAAACGCATATCGTTCAATTACACGAGTTTCTACTCATAATTGCTAGTGGTAGAAACCGATCAGACATGTTCTGCGCTTCACAGACGATCTTATAGGTTTGAAATTTTCTTCTTAGAAGATTCTCTAAAAATATTAGAACTGATTGGAACATAAATAGGCGACATCTTCGTGAAAATATAATTGAATTAGACAAGTGCCAAAATGGATGTTTAAAATGTACTTATCATGTGCCCAACTATCATGGCTTTAAAAGAATTTGAAGGTATTTCCCATTTGTTTGCCTTCCATTATTTTTTATCAACCTCTCAGTCCCTTTCAATACCATTCACTAACACTCGATCCTTTTCTTAATAATTGATGCATAAGTTTTCACATACAATAGTTTAAATTAGCACAAAATAGATAAACTATACAGAGGCCTTAAAGTTGGTAAAATATTAATAGAAGTACTTGTATAATAAATAAATAAAAATAAGTAATTTTCACTCAGCTATTGAACATCAATAATGTAAATTGGGTTATTAATTAGGTTATTTATTAACTTAGATGAACTTAAATGAAAGCAAAAATGAGCGCAGGATCTTAAAACAGTCAATAGAGAGTGTCAAACCAATAAGTTAAAGTAATTACATATAACAGTTTTCAAATACCCCCATCAGTGAAATTAGAGTATTGAGTCAATAGATGTGACACAAATGTGATTGAATAAATCAAATGTTGATGCTGCATAATTGTTTTATTGGCATTAAATGACGATTGAAAGTGCTAAATAGTGGAGTGTAAATCGATTTAACCTCCACCTAAGGTTTCCATGCCTATGTGAGGCATGGCGGAATTTAGATTATCAACAAGATTCGTGCGAAACAATTTGCAGTAATTTGAGTGCCATATGAATCACATTTGAGCTTTATTGCTTTCTTTTGGTTAGGATTACACAGTTTTTAGGTTAGGCTTACAGTTATCGATAAAAAGATGGAACATAACCTACCAAAGCTGGTAAGAAGATGCTCCAATGAGTGATAAAATTGTTCAACAAAAATGTCAATAATCTGTCTAAACACTCATGTAATCAATTTTAATTCCGTCTGCGGCCTCTAAAACCTGTCTAGTAGATGATATGTACACTGAAATGGAGTTCTCTTTACCTTGCATCACAAAGCTGCATCCCCCAAGTTTGCCGACCCAAAACCGAAACAACCCTGACCGATCGATCGTGTAAGCGATCGTACGCCAGGTGATGTTGCAATAATGTAAGAGCGTGTAGGCCTTCGACTTCGGGCCGAGTCGGTTGTGACATGTGGCCTAATTGGAGCCCACTTAGGCCGTCGCTTGGAACTGATCGCACCGGATCGATTGGTTTGGGCTCGCAAAGCCGGCGTCGAGTAATTAGCCGGTGTTTGTGGGAAAAAAGCACCTGGAGATGGAGAAGAGCGGGCCTACAACCGCCAAGGACCATGCTTGCAATTCCATCGCATTTGTCGTTTCCGGTGAGAGCTGTGTTTGTGGGGGTTTCTGTTTTTTTTTTTGTAGGCAAAGGTCATCGTATGGTGTTGCGCCGTGTCTCATCTTCTATGTCTCAGGAGCGGGACACAAAGTTCGCACGTCATTGAACGGCTGGAGATGATCAGTATGGCTTTTAACTTAATTAAACAACCGGAGTTGGAGTTTGCATAAAAACTAATACGTGGTACGCTTCGAAACGAATATTGGTTGGTGCCGCAGCCGGGAGATACGGTTCCGTACGATTGACATCTATCGCCGCTTGGCAGCCTTTCCCGTGCGATCACCGAGATCGAAATGCAAATTCGGGCTCGCCGTACGCACAAACCAACTCGAGCCTTCCAAATGCCACACCATTTATCGGTGAGCACTGGACGCGCGGATACGAGGATGACAACTTTAATTCGTGTTTCCAAACAAAACCGATCGTGGTGCGCCCGTCGGTGCTCGTTAGCGCGAGCGTGGTTGGTGCATTTTCCGGGCGCGGTGGAAGTTTGTCAAACTTCATGCCGGGGCGGGCAGAATGAGGCATTATTAGCCGCTCGCCGAACAACAAAGTTATGTCGCCGGCGCCCGAAAACCGTCACCGTCCCAACCGGCAGGCAGTTCGTTAAGCAGCCCGGTGCAGGATTCCGATTTTCCGATCGATTTTCCGCAAGCAAAAATGGACACACACACACACGCACAGACACCGCGAGCGCACCAGGGGAACACGGGAATCGGTTTTTTGGCACAGGACATATGTAGAACACGAACTCTCTCCCGGTTTAGTTTATGTTTTCGCAAGGGGGCACGCACACATGCACATTTCGGAGCGGGGCAGCTAATTTCCCGCACACGCCGTATCCCGGAGCCGAGTGGATCAAGCGAGAAAGAGAGAGAAAATCCCCTTTCCCTGAATGTTTTATCATTTCTGCCATTTCGGGAAATCCACGCTCATCCCTCTCCCACCCCCCACTCCCCACAAAAGGCTCCTTCTCTTGGGCTGTACACTTGAACAAGGCTATTGATTTTCGCCTCCCGCCTCACTGTACCTCTAAACCCTTTCCCCTTCCCCCTTTCCCCCTAACCCTCCTCTCCCCACCGCTTGCAGCAAGTGTTGTGTGCAAATTTTCGGTGCCTGATAACAAATCGATTGAAATGGA
The DNA here is from genome assembly GCA_000473445.2 of Anopheles farauti. NCBI lineage: Eukaryota > Metazoa > Arthropoda > Insecta > Diptera > Culicidae > Anopheles > Anopheles farauti. Next base: position 804,980 of record KI915056.1, on the reverse strand, counting down.
TAGTGATCGGGAAGTACGGGCCGATGTCGTCGCATTGCATTTGCTGCCACGCCCCCCCTCCTCCTCCCCCCACCCCCACCTAACGCTTCCACCAGCAAAACCAAACCGCGTGCAAACAATCGTGCATCCCACTGCAGGTGGGCGTGTGTCCGTGTGTCCGTGTGTGTGGGAGTCGTAGTTTGTGAGCTTTTAAACAAATATGTTTGTCGAGCCCGGAGCCGAAGCCGACGATCTATTGCCGGGGCGTACCGGATCGTACGTACGGGGTCCGCCGACTTTTGCCGAAAGCGATAATTTATGGACCTTTTTCGTTCCGTTCGGTGTTTTTTCCGGTGTTCCCCCCGGAAGGGAAGGGGAGCGGGGTGGGGGTAGGGCAAAATCAATACCTCCTCCCGGCCCGGGAGTCACACGGTGTTTGGAGTCACACTCGGTTATTGGTTCTTGATTTATTTCCTTCGGTTATTGGCGAGTGAGCTGCTGCTGGAGTGTCTTGACCGAGCAGGAACAACAACCAAAATACACGAAAAGGGATAGAAGATAGCGTGTAACGCGGGGGGGGGGGGGGGGCAGGAGGATGGCAGCGGCAAGTAATTGTTTCGGGGTGGATTGCTCCTCACTTGCTATCTCGAACAAGATGGTCAGAAATTGTTTAGTTGCACGATACGATTCGATTGAAGCCATAGTGAAAAATTAAGTGAAATTAAAGTGAAATATTCAAATTGATACTTGGTTTTGATTAAAAATCTTGTCCACTTTGGTCGTAAAAGCAACCCAATACACCTCATAAATTTCATTGATTTCCTTTAAAATACATTTCTGCCACTGTCATTAATGGACTATATTTCAATATGAGGCTTGTTTAAGCCAGAATTCTTACTAATTCGCCAGAGCATCGAAAAAATAATGAAAATTAATTTTGTTACACACAGAAATCGATAGTATAAAAAACGATTTAAAATAATGGCAATGTTAAAAAAAAGAATAATCGATTTCCTCGTCACTGACCGGCTGTTAAGTGGTTTGTTTTCATGCGAATTAATTATTTATTTCACAGTAGAAAATTTATATACTAGGTAAAAAAATATGCATTGTATAAAACTTTCTGTATGTTATACTAAATTTTGTAACACTGGGATTTTATTGGTTCGATTTATTTAAAAACAAACATGAGCAAAATGACATTAGTTACATGATGTTTGGCTAAATTTAAATTCTGGCTTATACTATTGTTTTGGAAAAGAAAGCCACTATGTAATGGAGAATTGATAAAATGATATTGTATTTTAAATTTCGAGTACGAATAATCTGGCTTCGCGTTTGGCGCAGTGTATTCTTTTCTATCGATATCCTCGCATAGCATCTAGCAAGCATCGATTAGTAGGCAGTAACTATCGAGATAGACCATCTGTGACATATTTAAATGTTTTCTTAAACCGTTCATCATAGACAAGGAAACACGCTCACCTCGGTTGCATATGAAAGCTAACAAATCATTACAGCTGAGCTAATTGATACTTCGATCGTTTCGCAATACCTGCGCAATACATTCGCTACCCGTTCTCTTCCAACCTAAACATCTAAAAGATACGATCGGAGTCGAATGCTGCAAGCGATCGGAAGCTGCTGAGCCGCAGTGAAGAACTTAATTTCTCTCGACCGTATTCCGCTCCGTCATCAATTATAAGTAGATTGGGGAGCGAGCTTGGTGCCGTCTAACCACACCACACGGTTAGAGCTTAATCGAGATCGGTAATTTAAGAGTGTGCTTCTTTTCTTCTCGACTATCTCTCTATCTCCTTCTTCTAACATTACTTCTTTGTATGGTATCTTATTTTGGTCCATCTATCAGCCTCTGAGCAGAGAACCTGTTCCGTGATTGCTCGAACCGGGGAGCAGTTCTTTTCGGGAACAAAAGCGACACACGCATACATCCTCGCGGTAGAGAGATTAAAAAACCCGTTTCGGGAAAGACGCAGAACCGCCGGCACGGGACGCCAAATTGAACCAGATTAAAAGCTGGGCGCTGAACCAATCATCGAAATCCGATCAGTTACGGACGGGTTCGACGTCGCTCTCGATCTTCGATCTGCTCCGGCCACCACGACCACATTGACACAAAGTTGCCGAGTCAGCCGGTCCGACGTAGCGCTGCAGCGTGGAAATTAGGTGGCATCGGAATATAATCAATTAGAATGATTTACAGGTACGGAAAGGCCCAATGTAAATAATTGATGGAAATGAGGTAGGACCACCATCGCCGGTGCAAAGGGTTTTATAGCACCACCACCACCACCACCACCACCACCACCACCACCACCACCACCACCACCTCCACCACCACCACCATCACAACCGCACACACGCACGTTGACCAACCGCGGTGGCTGATGCGGAGAGGATTAATGGTGAAAAGGAAATGATTTATTTATCATCGAGACTTTCTTCTTCTTAACGTTTGCGGCGATGCTGCTGCTACTGCCGATGCTGCCCGGCGATACATTATTCAACAAAGTCGTCCCAGGTGGGCCTCCCTTGTCCCCGGTTCCGATCGGGTTTGCTTATTTATCATCGCATTGGCCGTGATGGAATTACTCGAAAATTAGAGTAGTTCTCAGTTGTCCTTTATATGGGATTGTTCCCTTCGAAATACAATCTGAACAATGCAGTTTTACTAACAGTATATAAATTTAATATTTATGATGAAACAAAATAAAGATGATAAAAAAACATAGCACAAAGAAAAAAAGATACAGATTAATCCAATGCTTTTATGAGTGTAAAAGATTATTCTTCGTTTGAAAAAAAGAAAATATGGTGATGATAAAGGATATGCCATTAGATAAAACTTGCGCTTGATTTGATCTTATCTAAATAAAATCGGCAATGCTTTCCTTAAGGTTTCTCATGTTCTCATTATAATTTATAATGTTTTATTGATTTATAAATGTCAAAAAAGATCTTTGCACTCAAAAGTATAATATGTGCAGAAAAAACCCCAAACAAGTACACAACGATCAGCGTTTATTTACATTTGTAACTGACTTTTAACAAAATAATATTTTAACAGACAGCCGAAGTCGCGGTTGCTCGTGAAACCGTTTATGATTCTTACAAATTTCCTTAACATGCATTTGCTTTCTGGCTGGTTAGAATGGGGTTGGTTTCGAGAGTCCTGATAGAGTGTACTATCTACTAAAAGAACCACATTTAGCGTCTCCTGCACAGGATTGAACTGCTTTGTTCAATGAAAGGAGACGCAGCGGAAGGACTGGAAAGGATTTGCAACAATGTTTATTTGAACGCACAATGGGCTAGCAAAGTTCGACAGTTTGGCCGTCTTGGATACGCCCGAAGTAGATTGTTCACACCGTGCAAAGCCTTGCCCAAACTTTTCCTCCCCCTCCTTCCACCCATCGTGGGCAGCGGGGGCAAATGGGAAAAGCAAATTTCAATCAACCTTTCGCTGGGTAACGCGCCGGGCGAACGGTTTGCAGGAATCGCTCAATTTAACGCTCATCCGTAACGATTTGATTCCAGGCGGGCGCCCCCGGGGTCGGGTGGGAGTGAGGGGATAGGTGAGGGGCGATCGTAAAACATCAAAGTCCTCGATTGTGTCAAAGCTTATGGCGCGGTAAGTCGTCCCGGGGTCGTAATCCGGGCTTGGGAGGAGGGGACGCTCGTAATCGTCGCATGCAAGTAGAGGAGGGGAGCAGAGGAAGAGGGGGTAAGAAGAGGACCCAAAGTAGATAAACGCTGCCAATCCGGTTTTCGGGCAAAAGGATACGAAATGCGCACGACCAAGACCAAGAAGCATAAGTCGCGTGGAGTCTAAAATGGCACACACTCGTGTGGTAGTTGAAGGGGGAGTTGGGGGAGGGGGGGGGAGTGGGGTCTAGAAGGACTGGGGAGAGGGGAAGCTGGAAAGAGGGGCCACAAGCCGTAAAGTCGTCGTCCCCCAGGGGCACAACATCCAGATCATCCAGCCAGATGGTCGAGATGGCTGGACACCACCGTTCACATTTCACGCTGCACACGAAAACGGCATGGGACGCAGGCGGGGACGCAGGAGCGTAATTTATTCGTCCCTTCAAGTGCTTCAAGTGCCTCGTAAAACCGGGTAGTCCCGTGGCATGGAAAAGGAGGGATACCAACAAACAAAAAAAAACACACACACGAACAAAGAAACGAAGCGAAAAACTCCGCAAAACGCGACCGGAGTATTCGGACGCTCGCGGGAAATGAAGGCAAAGGAAAAAGAAAACATCGTGGCGCACTTTTCTTGTAGCAGGTCGTGTGGCTCGCTCCGGTCGCGCGACTCTCGCGGAGGCAATTGATTTTAGCGCGGCAAAAAGGATCACGAGTGGGGGGGAATGAGCCAGCGGCCCGAGGAAGGGAGAGAAGAAAATAAATAAAAAATCTTCACAGAGATTAAAGAAGGGCAGGCGAAGTAAAGGCGAAACACACATACACGAAAATTAATAAGAAAAAAAGAGAGAAAGGGAGAGAGAGAGAGATAGAGAGAAAGAGAAAAGAAACGCACACACTGGATGAGAAGAAACATTATCTTCCCTTTTTAACCCTCCAATGAGTCCCGCGTGGTGGTGGTGGTGGTGCGGGAGCGTTTCCGCTTTCCGCTCGGCGCGAGGTCGCCTTCGTTTCCAAGCGGTCATTAAATCGCTCGATTTCTGTTTAATAATCTTGTTGTGTCCCGCCGCCGAGGATGCGTTCGCGTGGCAGCGGATTTCGAGGCTCGCGGCCAACCAGATAAAGCGATGGGCTCGCGTTGGTGTGCGGCGTACGATGTTCGCGTGGCTGCTGGCTGCCGTTTTTTGCGTTCATTTTTTTCTCCTTCCCTACCTCTTGGCATCATCCAATAAATGCGGTTTTACTGCAGCGCGAATTATTGACCCTTTTTTCCCTGTGCGGCGCTTTTTCTTTTCTCTTCTGTGCCTGCATTTCGGCCGTACAACGCTCAATCAGCGATCCTGGACCGCGATTTCGTACGTTCTCCATCTGGCTGGTACGCCAGATTCCAAGGTACAGGTGGATTTACAAGTCTCTGGAACGCTTCTGGAAGTCGCCAGGTGACAAATCAATGCTAATCTGTGTTTCAGCCGAGAACATTTCGTTCATTTGCATGCCGAAATTGCATCTGTTATAACAACAAAATTCACAGGCTAAGTCAAATAGAATCTTAAATTATTGTTTCCGCTGTGAAAACACAGGTCCTAACTTTTCAGACTTTAACTAGCGTGTTGGAAGAATTTGATTGACAGAACCAGGTTTTGTTCTTATTTCTCATTTTTAAGTGCATCAGCCATTTAAAACTTCTCCCCGAGATTTTATAACCTCACAAAAATCTGCTGACATAACAATAAAGCTTTCGTTTTGGAACTTCTTTTATCCTAGATTACTCTCCTTAATGTCGTATTTGCTGGTCATAGCGAAGATTTTGATCTCAATAAAATTTAGTAAAAAAATGTTCTCAACCTGATTCTATCATCGCAAAAAACCTTCCACTTTTAACATCTTTTGCTTACAAGACGTTCAAATCGGTTTGGTTGCCACCAATAGCTCCAGAAGAGCATGAACTTTCCGAGCAAATCCACTGTAGGACGATTAGCGTACTACAGACAGAGGGGAAGCTTCCCGCATTTTGTGCCTCGTAATGTAATTTCACCTCAAACACCTTTTCAATCCCGCCGCATTGCGCCGGCATTGTTGTGCATCCTGCTTGTCATAAATGGAGCCCAAGAACGCGGCAGCGCCGGGCAAGAGTTCTCTCGACGGCCCGAAACCAGCTGCTGCGCCCGTTCGGTCATCATTTATATAGCTACCATCTTCGCTGCATTGGGGCTTTTCGTACCGGGAGGGATGGACAGGGGTTGACCAGCTTTTCCTCCGATGCATACGCCCGTTTCTGGTCGTTTCGTTTTGATGAAGCGTCGTCCCGCGCGAGAGGGGCACCCAGTCGGGCGTGGGGCGTGTGGTCTGTGATTAATGGTACCTGTTGATCCCACCCAGGAGCTGTGGGTACGAACCCCGGTACGCGACGGACTCGCAGAGACACACTCACACAAGGACGTACGGCAATTTTCTTTAAGAACAAACATCGGCAATTAGTTGTCACAAGGACTGGAGCGAAAGGGAGCTGGGAGCTCCACCGCGTTACGTCAGTTCGTTTTTGTATGTTGATAGTTTCTTTTCCTTCCTTGTTTACAATCAGCAGCGATATGACTGATGATTTGATTTCGTTTGCATTGTCCGGTCATAATGGTCATGGAGATGATATTCTGCAACAAAACAGGCGTCACGGTTGACTCTGTGGAAATATTGTCTTTGTAGGTATGAGGCTCGTGTCATGTCTTATTTCGGGGATTTTCCATGCACAGAATATACTTTTATTTACTAGCCAAATACACAAAAATAGTTTTTTTTTGCATTTATGATATGATCAGATCGTTTGCAGCTTGATCCTGAGTTGGAGAGTACAAGTGGATGAATTGTAGAGAGGACGTTCAGTTACAAGCCGAATAGACTGCTTTAAACAAGCCGTATAAACAAGTCAAAATCAAGAATTCGAAATCGAAATCAACATTACCTATTCAGAGACTTGATATGACACACTTACTTCTGGTCTATTTCAGCTTTCTCACTTATCGCCTGTTGAAAGCGCATTAAACTATTGACTTTTTACGAAGAATCGATAGCAGCTTAAAATATCTAGAACGTCGAGAGATGTTTGCAGGCTAAACAACGTTACTTCTGCACTTCCGTTCATCCGATTAGACCTTTTACAGGTTGGTCCTGAGACTTCAACACACAGTACTTCAATACTCACTGAGAAGTACGTTTGTGGAAATGGTTTGATGTTCTCAATGTCGGACTTATGATAGACTTGGTTGAAATGAAGCGACCCACACTCGAAACTGTCCGTAAGAAGTTACAGAGGTTCCAAAAGTGGGAAGTTTCAGAGCATGTTAATTGCATACGTGAATCGAAGGTATCGTTCAGATCTCGTACAACTCCTATTATACTCAGTTCCTATCTCTTGAATTCTTCGGATGTCAACCTCCAGCGGCAGCGCACACTCGTTTGCTACGGTCAACAATAGTACCGAGCTCTCGCCGTGCACCGCCGGAAGGTGTCCAGCCGGCATTAATGTCTGCAAAATATGTTCAACAAGCGAGCGTCTACCGCACATCGTAAAACTCCAACCACAAACCCACAGCACCACCAGGGGACCGACGGACGGCATGAATGATTTCTAAATTACATTCGCATTCACGTGCCGGTTGCCGCACGGGGCCGAATTTCGGGACAATGAGTGGACACTCGTACGATAAACGTAAATAAGGGTCGCTTCACCTACCCGGTGCAGGCCACCGCAGGATGGGCTCCACTGTTTGTCCGGCCAGAGCAATCGGGATTTTATGATGCGACAAACATCATGTGATCCTTTTTTTCATTTCTGTTTGTCTGCTCAATTTCAGTTCTTTTGATTTGTTCTCTCTCTATCTTTCTTCTTATCCCTCTTCCTCTCTATCTATCTCTCTCTCTCGTTCTCTATCTCTCTCTGTGTCAAATAACGCGGCCGAGGTTGTTGCTTCTCCAACGTCCAATTTTATACCGTCAGACGGGAACGAAACGCATATCTCCGAAACCACAGAGATAAAATGCAATGGCTTTTTAAATGAGATTTCATCAAATTTATTTACATTCCGGAGGAATGGCTGTGGGCTGGCAGGGAGGGCTGTTTTTCTAGCCGTTTGCGGAACAAATTTGAATACACGCTCCGGATACGATGGTGTCCTTCATATCGTTTGCACACAAGTGGAACCAGTTAGTGGGTCACTCGATCGGACAGCTCTTTCGCTCTGTTGATTTCATCCTGAGAGGGAGAGAAAGAGTGAGATGGATAGGACAGCACACTTACGCCGGTTATGAGCGATTGAGTAATTTTAATCAAATTTTGCATCGAAAGATGTAGGGGCTGCAGGGAGGGTTTGCAGAAACATTACGTAAATATCTTCCACTACGCCTGAAACTATCACCAGCGTTGGAAGTCGAAATACGCTTTAAAGTCAAAATATTTCATGACTACCAACTTAGCATCGTAAAGCGACGGGGATCGAGCAGCAGAGTAAATACAAGGCAAAACAAAACAAACAACAAAAAAAGAGTAATAAGGATCCATTCTGTTCGCGTGCCATTCGCGTCCCTTCCCGGTCCATAATTGTCCAAGAATCAATAATAACTTTCGCCCGCTGCGTGCCGGAGCCGGAAAATGAAATACACACAGCCCGCGGGTGCTGCCGCTGTTTGGTTTGGCGCTTTTGGCGAATAAATTAGCCGAGCATCATCATCAATCGCTGCAACGCGCAGGCACCGGTCTTGAAGTCGGAGCTTCCAACCTTGCTTTCCTCCCGGCGAAGATAGTAAAAATTCATCCACACCAGCGCTGGTATGTCGGTGGAGGACGGTGCGGGGGCGATAATTAGAAATCGAACTTTCTGAAGCCTCGCTCAGGTGGGCTTTAAGGGATGGGAGCGGTTTAAAGTAAACGCCAGGCGTTCAGCCGTGTCCCCGGGACTGTTTAAACTTTAAGTTTGCGTTCGAGGCCCCTTTTTGTTTGTCCTCGTTGCTTGGGATCAATTTAGAAATTCGGTTTATTAGAAATTAAAAGTGCAGCAAATACGGTTAAATAAATATCCATGTTTTTGTTATGTAATGTGTTTTGACTATCTAGCTTTTATGAGTAGATTTTTAAATATGTTAATCTGTTGCATACTAAAATTCAATCCCTTTTTCAAATTGTCTTAAAGAAAATTTGAAACTATCTGTATTTAATAAAAATATCCAATTTTATGTGTTTTAGCAAACAGTTTATGTAACATAACTTTAATAAAATCAAACAAATTTGTTAGGGAAATCTTTAAAAAATCTTGAGTATGAGAATTTTTTCCTGTTTTTGTTGATAGTGCTCGACTTAAAGTAAATTTCGAGCCAAATCGAGAGTTCATGAGTTCACGCAGGTTCATGTTCGAGAGACATCCCCAAACACTAACTGTCAAATTTGTAACGAGCAAAGTATAGAGTGTTTTGGTATTTAGTGTAAACTCTGCGTGTAGCTTAAAAATAACGATGCGAATTGCCAATCTGTCACATTCAAATCTCGTCATGTGAGCATCGATGTCGCACTGTGATTCTGTCTCAGCTTCCCTCAGGCCAGACTACCAGCTCGGCTACCAAATCGGGTAAAAAAGCATCGCAGCCAGCCAACCGAGTCATCCGACTCCCGCGGAAAACAAGAAGCTAACGCCGCACATCAAACCGGACAACACTGACCGGAATTAATTTATTGACTTTCTCGCTCATCGGATTACAACGAGGGGGGTGGAGAGTGGTTCCCTCCGGTTGATTTCCGGCAAAATGGGTTAACTCACATCCACCTGGAAGGGTGGAGAAGGGAAAGAGAGAGAGAGAGATAGAGAGAGAGAGAGAGAGAGAGAGAAAGAGAGAGTGAGAGACGGAGAGATAAAAACAACATAAACCAGCCACTGGGAAAGACCTAAGTCGAGGTCCCGGGGTTCAGCGGAATTACAGCATCCTTGCGTCACATCAGCACCGTGCGGGCAACGGCAAGGTGTGAGAACAGCGTGAGATAATCATCACGTGAGGTGAATTTAATTTTAATCCGCTGTCAATTTCAATTTCATCGGTATAATTGAATGTGTAATCGAGCCGAATTGTTATTTTCGAATGCAATTTATTTCACGCATCGTGTGGCATGATTTTCGCTCGTTCGCGTGCTTCTAAGAATCGATCCGTGCGAGGGAAGGAGGGTGGGGGGGGGGGGGGGGGGTGGATGGTGGTAGGTGGAGCGAAACGCGGTGCGAGGAAAATGTGTGTCCGTGTCGATAGACAACCTCGATGGTCCGATAGCAACGCCGGGCGTTGAAGATGGCGTCGTACATCAGCAAAGCCGCGTCAGATCGTAACGAATCCATTTTGTGGATAATATTGGCCTGTCTCTCACTGCCGCCATGTGCCGCTCTGTGTATGTGTGTGTGAATTTGTGTGTGTCAATGTGTTTACGTACGGTTGGAAAGTTGCGCCATTGAAATTGCGTCCTACAGCTAGACAACGTAGACGTTCCAAAACATTCAGAAATGCCAACAACGGCCAAAAGAGCGGGACGGAATTGTGGGCTGCTGATGGAGATGCTGGGGCAGAATGGTTCACTTGTAAATAAATTAACACTCTCTCCGATCGGTCATAGCACGCCAACTTTCCGCCATTTCCCAACTCCTCTAGCCAACGGTTTGCCCTGGCGCGTTGTTTTCGGATTTGTTTTTCAATTCCCAGCTTTTTGGAGCCAAAACTCACAGGCACGAGATACGTGTCGGGAGCTGCGGGAGTTTTTCAAGATGCTGACATCGGCAACGTGATGTGCTGCGAGTGTGACGTGATTTTAAGAACGTGTGGGACAGAGTACACTCTACGGTTGTGCGAAAGTGACGCCTCAATATGCTTCTGGAACGTTTGTTTTTTTTAACTTGGTATGATCGTAGGGAAAGGAAAATCAACGATAGTTATATCGGCGCCTCAGGTGTAAATGTTAGGTTCTATGCATCTAATGTGCGCTTTAAAGATGTAAAATGTGACTAAACAAACATGTCAAAAATGTAAACAAATTAGATGCCCAAATACAGCATTTAACATTTACCCAAGTGACATTTTTTGCTGTTCAGTAAATAAGCAAAAATCAATAATTTAACCAAACAATGTTAGAATATGAAAACGAAACACATTAAACCAACATTTTGAAAATCCACAACAATGTGTGACTCAGGATATTTGTAAAACCATCCTTCGGTTATATAAAAAAATTTAAAAATATTATTCTTGCTTGTACTAATGACCTAAAATGATAATGGCCTATGATTTCCTGGCATTTTCACCGAACGCTACTCTAAACTCTAAAGCTCCTAAACTTTTCGCACAAGCACGCAAGCCATTCCCTACCCGGGCACACTCTGCGTTTCCACGTTGCGTAACCGGTGTGCCAGCGTTAAAATTACACCGGAGCGATCGCGCAGAAGAGAGAACAAAAAATCGCGCATAAATCCTCGCTTACACTTACCAATAATGGTGAAACGTGCCCGTGACAGCGACAGCATTGGCTCACCCCAAAGAAAAACACATATGGCAAGCTTCTCCATGCCCTAGAACCGGTGACAGCCTAAATCCTTACCGATCCCTCAGACGCGCGCGTGCTCGTGTGTTTGTGTGTGTCTGACGGTATGCAGAAAATCACGTCACTCACTACCCTTCAGTGAAAATATTACCTTCGCCGCGTTGGATGGTGGTGGCGGAAAAGCGGGAATGGTGCGTGCACGTATCTGCGAAGCTTTTCCAAGCGTGTTGAAAGCAGGGATTCTGTCAGGGCGAGCTGAAGAACTATAAGCTGCGCATAAACACACACGCACACATTTATTCATCCAAGTACACACTCACACACACACTTACACACGTAGCTGAGTGATGTGTGCGAGGACGAGTTGTTGAATTTTTATTTCTAGGTTCTGGGTGCTGGCGAAAGGGTTTTTTTATGCCCACCCACGTAGAAGGGAGTCGTGACACGCTTCCGCTACACGACGCTACATGACGGAAGCTCAAGCGAACCACCAACAACACCACCAACAACGAAGCCATGCAAAACAGCAGCCATTTCAACATTATCGTCCGGCTGCGGCATGCGGCACCCACTCGTCCCAATGGGAACGCGCTGCCAACGCGTGCGTCGTTATCAATGGTGAAACACTTCCAGATTTTCTCACCCGCCCGAATTTGCCGGCCTGTCACATCGCATCATCGCACATCGCATAATGCCGTCGGATACCAATCAGTAAGGGCGTGGGGAATATACATGTATATATTTTTTAGAAAAAGCCCGGGGAGACACGAGAACGCAAGGTGTTGAAATTTGTGTTCAACTACCCATGCGTGGCTTACTGTTTGGTTTGTGCTTTGGGACTTTTCTTCGTTCCTAGATGTATTGCTAACAATAATAAAATGATGAACAAGGGTGGCCACCAGCTCTCGGCATTTGATCAAATCAGAACTATTCACACAATGAATCATCATCATAGAGTTTTTGTTTTCGAAATTCCTTTCTGGTGCATCGAAATTGAACCGATACAGGAGCGCTAAATTCTTGATTCTTACCAAAGTTCCGGAAGAATCATACAGTCATCGAGAGAGATGCATTGGTTCCGCCACAACGCTAGGCTCAACTCGAGCAAGGCAGATTTCGTTTTGTTTACTCATGCTTTCGTTGTGCGTGGGAATCTGGGTTTACTTCTGAGACGCCCGATCATTGTGGGTAAGGATCCAGATCGGATTAGTAACGTGGCGATTTGCGCTCGATTGGTATTGAAATTAAATTGATTTAAAGCAACCGTTTGATGTGGAATAAAGTTAAAATCATTCCATTTGCTTCGGATATCAGATACAAGCTATGTTTGAAGCGCTTACTGCGGCTTGTTCGTGGAGAATGGTGGTTATTAAATAAGTACTTTATTTTAGTAAACTATAAATTTAAAGTGAAGCATTAATTTGAACAAACAATCAATGTTTCGATAGCTATGATATTTTTATAAAAAATAAATATAACGATAAAATTAACGATTTAAAATATTCTACCTACAAAACCTAAATTATCTGAAAACAACCATGTTTGATATTCAATATACTCATCTCGCAGTTATGCTTAACAATGTTATGCTGCCATTTATTAAAAACATGCGTTGATGGCACGATTTATTGCTTCTAATCGTTGTCGATTAACTTCTCATTAAGGTAACGTTGAACGTGAAAGTTTTACCTGGGTTGTGTACGGTCTATTGCTGATCCGAGCGAAGCCGAAGGCAGCCGAACACACGTTCGGCTTCCCGTTTTACTTTTAGTTAAATCTGATAGAGAGAATGATAAGAACACAGCAAAGCAGCGCACGTCGATTGACAGGTAAAAGCTCTACTTAGAATTTGTCACAAGCAAAGTAATTTTCTGAACGTTAATTATAAAAAATTCTCAAAGTTAAACAAACAGTGGAGCAGTAAAAAAAGCTGTAGAGTGAGATGCAACGAACAAAACTGCGAATTGAACGATATACTTTTGCTCAATTAGCTTCGATGCGTGCCAAGCAATAAGCCTAAATTCATGATGAAGGATACGGTGATTAATTCGAATCCGCCTAAGGAGAAATCCCACTGGACATAATTGTTAGAACACTTACAACGAGCACTAAAAACAAGGTTATTCGATTGAAAGAAAACATACACAAGATGATTGTTTGAAGAGAAGTACAAACTAAAATAAATCTGTGACACACCAAATTTTCACAACACACATACATTTCATGTTGAGTTAGAAAACTGTAATACACCCAGCATCAAATCTAGTGACGAATTTGCTTTTCACTCCAACGGTGGAACCCCAAAATCCGGTTCCGGGCGGGTTCGCCCGTCGCCGAATGCTTTTAACACTCTTTGCACGATTCGCTTCGGAAGCGAACTGTCATTAGGAGATAATTTCCGACGGAACGAACCCCACCTCGCCTGGGAATCTGAACACCGGAGCGCTTCTGCCGCAGCATCCCCAACAGCCAAAGGCAGCGCCGCGCTCGAGAAATCGAAAATCCGAATGAAATCGAATTATAGTCAATAATCACAATAATTGGTTCGGAATCGATGATGATGTGCAATTTTTACTCCATCCTCCCGTGCCGAGTTGCTTACCCGCGTCGGAACGTCTTCGCAGCAACGCTCGAGACGATCGTGTTGTGCGATGCCGCTGATCAATTATTCCACACTTACCCATTTGTGACCATTTTGTGTGGTAGATTTAGCAGAAGCGAGTGTGTGAGAGCGAGAGGGAGAGCTGAATTCAAACCAGCCCCTTTGATTGTCCCACTATTAGCTTCGTCACAAATAGCCGCACACACGTTACGTTTGATTGGTAACATTTATTTAGCGGCTTACTTCGGGCCGGGATGGCCTTAGCAGTCGATGTTTTCGAAAAAGGCGATGACATCGACACCGGCCGACACCGTAATGGACTTCGGCGACTAATTAATTGCTTTCGGACGCTCCACCAGAGGCTCATCAGCATTCGGTAAGTGAGTTTTGTGACCCGTTCTGCGTGTGCTTGCCGGAATTACTTTACTGCTTTTACGACAATGATACCGAGCGCTGATGATTTTTGGCTTAGCGTTGCTTGTTCACTACGCATACTTTCGTTTATGGTTTGCGGTCTGCATTAAACAATTTGCTGGATAGGCGTATTAGAAATGGGCCCTTTTAGAAGTTGTAATAGTGATGTTGACATGGCAATAGACAAGCTTATTTTGGTTATTTCTGTTTGGTTCGGTTTTATTGATCCATTTCCGTCTGCTTTTATTTTGCTGCATGGTATCTCGCAGGTTTTTGTCGTTTTCTCATTTATCTTTCAATGTGATAGTTTGTAACGATAATTTGTTGGTTTTGAAATATATTATTCTTTTTTGTAGGACTTGGAGTAAACTTGATTTATCTAATTGTAATAAAAATATGATAATTTATCATAAATAAATAAGGTTGTTAAAAAACGGTAAAATACAAAATTAAACGCTAAAATGTATGTTATTTTTTAATTTTTATTAACTTTAAATCAAAAGTTAAATTTGAATTCCAACAAAAACTAAACATAAATAGATAAGTAATAAGATAAGTACCAACAAAAGTTAGTTGGTACTTTAGCAAAAATAATTTTAAAAAAATCTACATACGCTCCAAATAAGCCTCCAAATGGTTAAAAACAAAGAATAAATCACAAAAAGAGAAATGCACATTTTTGTTGCATACAGACAAATGAGCGGAAATGTATATTTGAGAAAACATATTTTGCATGTCAAAATCTGCAAATAGGAGGCAAAAAATGAAAAATAGAAAGAGAAATACTAACCAGCATTGGTAGTTATGAAACAGTCTGGCAAAGCGATAAAATTTTACCGTTTTATCGCTAAATCATGTGAAGAGAATCGAAAGGAAGGTTTGTGTTTTCTAAAATCATTTTTGATTTGTTTTATTATTTTTTTACAATAGAATATTTATGGCTCAAAATTCTAATTCCAAGTTTTTGGCCTCATTTTACTTGTTTTTCAAGGCAATACTCTTTTTCTATTTGCCGAAAGTAATATTCGTGTAGATAAAATTTTCTTGAAATGTTCTTCCTTGAGGTAAAGTGATAGATTTTACTCCTCAAATAACATCACTCGACAGCAATTTACCTCATACTTATCAGCCCACTTCACGTAGCGCTGAAAGCTGCGCAATTTTTTAAATGCAAACTTCTGCAAGCGTTGCATGGCTGCCATCCGAAAGCTTCGGCATGGTTGCAATTTCATCTAATAGCCACCAGAAGAAGCCGCTTCCGGTGCATGTGTAAGTGGACGTGTGCCAACCGTGTCGGCGAATTGTTCAAAGCACCAGCCGCTGTTGCGCTCGTACGCTAATTGCAAACGCGCCCGCTCGCAGAAAGCACATTACGGCTAGACGACAATGGAACTTCCCGCAGGAACGCGACGCCCGCATTTTGCCTTCTTGGTGGGGGAATGCGGGAGGGGGGGGG
>KI915056.1:767655-789208 GCA_000473445.2 Anopheles farauti | reverse complement strand
TGGGAATGGATGAGGGGAAGGAGAGAGTGAAGACTCGTTTCCCATTATCAACGATGCCATCACGATTATCCACGACATCATCATCATCGTTGTCGTAAGGCGAGACGACAGCGTGCGATAATTGCGCCTTAACGAAATGGAAAGAGCACCCGGAGGGACTAAAAAAGACCTAAATAAGAAGAGGAGCAAGAAAACTGAAAGAAAGAAGAAAATACTCCCGATAGCGGGCAAAGGGAAGCCTATCACAAAGCCATATAACAATCCCTATAAATAACGATTATTATTATCGCCCCTTCGGCTGCGTATTATTGCAAGATAATTACATCGATGTTGTTTTTTTTTCTTTATCTCGCAAGAAGAGCTTCGCAGGCTCAAAAAAAGTCATTTCGTCTTGTACTTCGACCCGCGCTGCGTAACGTTTAGTGTCTCCATTGAACGGAAGAACTTTTGCGGTGAATTGGAAAACAATATTCTCTCGCGGGGTGAAAGTCGTGCCCTTCACCGGGAGCGAAAAAAAATACAAAGTTAATCCATTCGTTTGCACAAAAATCGGTTCCTAACGCCGGCAAGCATGCAATACGTTATGCTTCACGAATTTCCAGCAACGCACGGACGGTGTATGATTTTATGATGTCTGCGAAAAGAAGCTGTTAGTAAATGGGGAAGAAAAATCGGCTGCATTTTCGAAAAATCGGTGCATCGTGCACAAAACCACCTATTGCGACGTCGTACACAAATTTGCCATTGTAGCCTGCCAAGCCCTTTTACGTTGGCAGCTGTCAAAATTAGCGGTAGCTGCCCAATTCTACATGCTGCTTAGAACGCTGCTTTACACTACAAAAAAGCGGCAAATTTAATCTGCCGCTAATAATCGAACGCTTCGCCTGCAAGATTGCAACAGTTCCGCAAACCGTGCGCAAATATTGACGGTTTGTTTGCGGGGTCGGCGGTCCCACGAACATCGCGCGCTAACATTTTTCTTCATTTTCTTGCACCCCGCTCTCGCCGCTGGATAAAGTTGTTACCGCTTCTGCCACCCCGGCCGCAAGATAAACTAATTAAGATACGGGTATGGAGCGGCTCTAAGCCGTCTTTGCCTGCGAGCGGTTCGCCAATTTATGGCGCTCCGGCAGTTCACATCATATCGACACTGTATTTGTAGCGAGGAGAGGTCGAGGAGAAGGGGGCTTAAAAGCATGGAAACACGGTAAGGATGAAAATTTGTTTCCGAAAATAGACGATATCGGAAACCGATCAGCACATCAATGGTTGTTCCCGCCAAGGCGATGCTGGTAGCGCACGGGAAAATGAAATTATCTCAGGAATGTGTTTCAAGAGATTATGGCTGCTTTTGCTAGAATTTATCCGGTATGCGTTATGGGTACAATTATTAGAAATGTGCATCGATTGATTATTAAATTAAGCTTTATTCTAAGCTCAAAGTATAATTGCTTCATAACAAATAATATTACAAAAAATATAAAAAATAATTTTTACCAAATTTTAGTCGGCAGGTTTTTTATAAATAAATTCATTTTACATTGTTAACTAATGATACGCAATTCAAATTGTTTTAAGTTTTATGCAGAAAATTGCGTAAAAAGAGAAAATGAAGAAAGAGTACATTAATATCTTCAAAAGCATGTTTTACGATGTATTTTATTTTATAAATAAACCGGGTATAAAAATCATATGCCAAATACCAAAACCCAATTACAGCCTTAGTATTATTTCCATACTGACGGCCTGATCGTATTGCTTATAGTCACAGCATTATTGCTATCATTCGAAATTAATTGCTTTTGGCTTAATGCTTACAGGAAAGAGTGTCCTTCAAATTACGTCCATGATCACGAAACGAAAGATTATCATCCATACCTGTAAAAAAGAGCAGAAAATAAACAGATATATGTACTTTTATTTCATTACATTCTAAAGCTTAGCATGAAAAGGCTTTTGTATATGAAACGTGTAATCTAATAATCTAAAAATCTATCACGAATACGATTTATACATTTTTCAATTAAGATTTTGCACACTATTCACACATACACACATAGAGCGTCTGATGCATTCCAACTCGTGTACAACATAACATTTTTGTATAAATGTTAATTTTCAACACTATGTTTTAGATTAGATTAAGTTTAGTTAGTTTAGAACATAGTTTTAAAGATATTAATCGGTTTCAGAACACAGAGCAAAATTATTACTTTCCCCTTGAACTAACCTACGCATTATAGAGAAATAAAAGCAAGTAAATCTGTTTTTCCGATACACATACAAAACTTTGTTTCGCCTAAGAGTATAAAATTCGCCTAAGAGTAAAAAATAGTATTTAATTGTCGGACGATTAAAGTAATATTCTTTGAATTGCCTTTTACGTACAAATACTCTAAAATAAATCAAATTAGACCGATTAAAACAATAGTATTCTCCTTCATTTCACTTCGAGCTATCAAATCGTTCCGCACGATTTTACATTAAACGTGAAAGGTCCTTCGAACTTCAGAATAGCTCAATATGTGAGTTACTTTATCTTGTGTTACAAACACGATAATTCGACTAGATATCTTGTTCATACCTTGTTCTATTTTTTCCCTTACTTTATTTCAGAGTTTGCTGCGATGTATTGGATTACATTTTTTACAAAACACTCTAACTTCTATCAAATACTAGAAATATGAAAAATGATATTTTTTAGTATTAATTTTAGTTTGAACTACTGTGTTTCACTCGATGGCTCGAGACATTCACTAATTTCTATTGTTTGATTATTTAGTCTCTGAGCACACCAATCGTTCGCAAGGCAATAAATAATACTGCGCTATCATCTCATCGTCAGTAATCAATGCCTTCCCCGGCAATGGCCAAGAACTGCATCCATCTGCAGCGCTTCGAAAGCGGCGCGTAATTAAAGCGCCCGGTGATCCAAACCAAAGCACCGGCCAAATCCGGCGTGACAAAAGCGCCGACAAACCGATGGCATTTCCTTCCTGTATCGCTGCAGCGACAGGCAGGCAGGAACAAAAATATCAATCAATTCCTTTCGCCGGTGCCCTTGTAATTATGTGCGGAAGGACGATCGGGATCCGTCCGGTGCGATCGGTGCCCGCAATATGGTGCAGAGAACGGTGTTTTTTTAATTATCCAAGGGCCCCTTGATCGGCCCGGCATCGATCCCGGATCGTAAAGGAAAAAGTATTTCTCGTCGCTCTGGTTCCCCTTCGCCTGCCAAACGACCCATTTGGCCCTTTGAACCGAAACGGTGCAACCTTTGTTTAGTCAAGCTTGTTTCTCTTTCTCTCCCTCGCGTGCGCGCGCTTTTATTTGTAACGCTCTCTTCCTACATTGGATTCTTGGTTTGTTTTTGTTCTCACATCCACCCTTTTCGCGTTTGGTTCCCAGAGATTCCCGTTCGGGGTTTGTCATTAACGCGTCAGGGCTTAATCACGGACGTCCGCCGGCTACACGTTCCTGTGGGATTTTATGTCATTCCTATCTGTACGCGACTCCGGTTCGACTGACCATTTTCACGGTCATCCGTAATGTTTTCTTTTTTTATTTCGTTGAAGAGGGATTTATTAACACCAATAATCGACGAGACGAAGCAGCGGTCCTCTGCCGTCGTGTCGGTTTCTAATTATCCTCATTTGGAAATGCGTCCCTCATCTGCACGCTTCCCGCGCCCCTCGGTGGAACGCACGATCGACTTACTTCCGGAGAGCCCCATTAGTTTGTGCCGGTCGAACCGAAACGCCATCAAAATCATAAAACCGATCCCAACGAACCGGAGCAGGGCGGTCGAGGGACCGTTGGCGTTTTTCCCGGAATGAAAATTTCATCCGCAGCACCGTTTAAGCGGCTTAGCTCGCTCGCTCGCTCGTTTTCCGGCGCGTGCGAAACGGAGTGGCTTACGGGGTGGAAAACCGGCGTCCATTATGGGCTTAAATGTGTGCGGAAAATGGCGACGCGCAAGAATGTAGTGCTTGTGTTTCGGACACATTACTGGTTATTTGGCTTCACTATTAAGAACCAATAATTAGGCAGCAGTATTACTGATGTGTAGAAATGGCCATAAAAACCATTGCATTATCTGCTTGTTGCGTTACCAAACAGTGATTGTATCACTTCATTCTTATTTAAAAACAAGGTGTTCCAAGATTCCAATTTCAAAAGTAGCGAATGTTAACTTTATTATGTAGAACACTAAAGGCATTGTATTAAAAAAAAAGTTTAAGTGAACAGGTGAAAAACAGAATGGTCGAGAAAAAATGCGCCTGGAAATTTAAAACTACCGATTTGCAAACCGATTGAGAAGAAAAATATTGTTCAATACAATTAAATGATAGAGAAACTGACTAAAAATCGACATGCAACGTAAACGACCCCAATCCGGTGTGTTTAATTTGGCACGTTAAATAATGCCGATTTGACAGCGAATGCAATTAGGAATTTTTTTGGAAATTTTGCGCGAAATTACTCAAATAAACATCAGCTTAACATGACCTGCTGTTAAGAGATTAGTTTTGCTCGAAATTCGCTCTCAGTCGAGTAGTTTGCCGTCAGGGAAAATACAAAAACAAGACAATGCGGGTTTTAGACAAGGAACTTCAATGACATTGAATCGAACAGCCAAATTAATAACGCTTGTTTTCAAATGTTACTTCAAAATTGCAAAACAAACTAGCGAAATTCTCTCGGTTGATTCCCGATTTTACTATAGCTCTTGGTTTTTATCGCTCATCTTAATAGTATTTCATTTACCATCATATTTCCAGCTTATTACTTATTTGAATTCCACAGAGCGCATTCTCCTACTAATATAGTAGTGATATTAAAAATAAAAAACAATAAAATTTTTAAATTAAAATTAAACATTCATTGCTTTTTGAACGTTAAATAATAATCATGAAGCGCACGATTGGATCTAAGCATTTCTTCAAACCAGCATTTGCTTCATTAATGTTTTTAATCATACCGGACTTATATTGAAATGAGCCTTTGATAAAAAAAGTTAAAAGTATAAAAAAAGGATTCTGCTAACGAATTTCTTCTAAATATTAGTTGCGCGACTCGCCCGCTTTGACTACAAAAAAAGATGAATTGCTGGAATTTTCTCGCAACATATACTAGAAAATGAAACTCATGTCACTTAATCTTGTTTTCTACATCCAGCAATCATGGAGCTAAAGCGAAAAAAATCATCACTTCGCGCGGTGGCTGAGGTCCGGTTTGTTTTCTTTTAATCAAGCTCAAAGCACTTCCGAAGCGCAAACACGTGATAGTAAGCTGGAACCGAGTCAGTATGCAGCCCCTGTTAGATGTTTTCTCTCCATCTCCCTACCTCTCTCTCTTTCTCTTTCTCTTTCTCTTTTTCCGCTCACTTCGATTAAAATTTGAATCAAACCAGCCACTGGCGTGATCGACCGATCGATTTGAGTGTTAGTAAAAAAGCAACAAAAGGGAAAAAACCCACACGCTCACTCTGGAACTGGACACATCAAACAAACCATCCAGTGGAATGGAGTGGCTGGTCGCGCGGTAGACATTTGTCATCCATCGTGCGTTTCCGGGCACGATGCGGTCAACCCGATCGGCCGCTTTAGAATGCGTGTTTTTATGGCACACATTGCAAACAACCCGTCCGCTTCGCTGCACCCCATGCACCGATTTCTTTCTTTTCTAGTTATTACAGCCATCACTTCCGCATCCGTCGAGCGTATTTTTTTATGTATTTTGCTTTTTTGGTTGCTGTTGGCGACTTGGATAGAAGCAAAACCGGGGGAAGATGAGAAGAGCAAAAAGAAACAGAAACAAAACACGCTCAATTATTCATCTTACACACATCCACACACGCAGCGGTGTGTCATACTCAACCAACACGCGAGAGCTCATCGCTCAATCGCTCAGCTGTCTCATAAATGTTCAAGTGTGCGAGTGGAAAAGAAACAACAAAAATAAAAACCCAAAAAAAAAGCAACAAACGGTACGGAAAAGTGCGGAAAAGTGCGCGCGTTGCTGCTGCTGCTGCGAAGCACGAAGTCCAGACACACTTGGGTGTTCGAGGGTTATGCGGCTACACATGGTTTTGCTCTCGCACTCGGGGGTTTGTTTTTTTTTGTTTTTATTTCAACTTACTCACCATCACATGGTTTCAGGGCTCTCGCCCGGGCCCATTATGTGAATGATCCGAGCAGCAAACCCGGTGGGTGGAGGGGGGGTTTTCATCTTTCGTGTTATTTCTTCTTCTTCTTCTCCATTTTTCCTAGATCAGCCACACAAAGGGGCCATACACAGCGTTATAAATATAAAGCACGCAAAAAAAATATGAGGAAAACATTCATCATAATTATAAGCAGTGCGCTGTCAGCGCATAAATGTCATATTTATATCACACTCGTATCATAATTCTCGAGAGCGAAATTTATGCATCGCATTGGACACGTTGGATCGTTTGCTGTGTGGGTGAGTGTGTTTTTTCTTCTTCTTCTCCGTCAAGTGTTCCTTTCATTCCTCGACATGTTGTTTTTTGCTCCTAGCAAACAGGATAAACTGATGCTGCTATCATTAAGCTTCAGCCCGCTTCCGAAGCGAGCGTGCGAGCTGCATTTCGGTCGCACTAATTTGCTGATTATTCTATTCGGCTTTCGAGGACTGAACCACCAGTGAACCGACCGCTCATTAACAGTGCGCCCGTGCTGTTTATGGTGATTTGGCAGGCGAAAGCGGAACGGACTTTATGCGCTAATTTGCGTAAGCGATATCGATTTTGAGCCTTCGTTGCATCTATGGCTGCGCGACCTGGATGAACCATCCCGCTAGCATGTGGCAACCGTGGAGTTGACAAAAAAATAAAAACATATTTTGCAAAAAATCTCCCACTTTCTTCCCTGTATTTATTGTCTTTAATAGTGACAAAATTTTAATTTGATGATTCGAACAACTTTATTCCTTTCATTAAAATAGTTTATAAACGACGATAAGTCCTTTAGCTCTTTCTCCCTTTATCTCTCTCTCTCTCTCTCTTTCTTTCACTCTCTCTCATTCTCTCTCCCTTTTCCACATGATTTCTTCATCGGATCTCAAAACAAGACTGCTCGAAACTGCTCGAACCCAAGACTGGCCTGTCCCACCCCCTGGAACAGTTATCACTTTTTATGAGCATTCTCCGCCTGCCGATAGCATCCACCTCGGCTCGGTGACGGTTTTCGATCGATTCCGGGGATCCATTTTCGTCTCCATCTCTTCCGGCGGCTTACGGAGCGAAAGATTTAGCCAAAGCCATCACGCCGATAACGCAACCACACGTCGACGTCGTCGGCCATGGAGCGCAGGCTTGATGGATTTTCGCCCTGACCGATAAGAGCCCGTGACCGGTGGCTATAAAGCACCGACTTTTCGTCGGTCGCCTTACGCGTAAGGAAAAGCGATCGAAGCAAAAGGACCCGTCCATTCTGTTTTTTTAAGGCGGCAGAAAAAAGGCACATTAAACAGTTGAGCCTATTGATCTGCCGTGAGAAGGATGCTTCAGGCGCTAGAGCCGGTTTTAGGGGAAGCGTACTTAATAAGTATAAAACTTTAACTGCCTACCAACCTTACCCATGGCTTGGTACACAAAAGTTGGTTTTCAATTGCACGACAGTTTTGTGGTTGTTGCAAGCGATTTAATCCAGTGTGATGCATCTGCCTTTTCAAGTATTTATGTAACGTAAAATACGCGTTTCTCATATTTTTAATATTGAAAAAAGATTAATTTAGAACATCTTCCATATAGATATTGAAAAATAATTTAAATATAAATAAAGAAATATAAATTTATACACATTTAAACACAAATATAGTTGAGAATTTAGAAAAGAACATCTCTAATATCAATTGATGGATGTATATATTTTTGCCTTTTCCTGAAAATGAAAAAAAATCATTCGACAGATAAACAAATTATTTTATTTGTTTAATCTGCTTACGCAAAAAGCAAACAGAAATGATATTTAAAACATGCAAGGAAACCGCACGAAAATGCAATTGCCAGTTCCAGTTTTTAGTTTGATAGTATCAGTTTTTAGCATAGCGAATGGGCGATTTATTTCTATCCTTACGATAGAATATTTCTATCCTTATCATATATTTCTGATTCTATTTCTGAAAAAATCGTATTATGTGTTTAGCGAATAACAATGTTTCACAACATTAAATTAAAAATCAATAAAGCAAATCGTTCAAAACATAATTCGTTTTAAATTTCTGTACATATAAAATGTGCTTTAAATATTATCTTCGAAGCATCGAACAGTCAGTGAGAGCATATAAATGATTTGATTAAACGGTGTTTAAGGTGCCTCATGGAAAAAAGCTGTATTTTAAACATCCCAGGCATGCAGCATCCACAACCAAGGAAAGCCTACTAGTCAGGGTTTTTAATTGCCCCACGCGATTGTATATTGATTTTATTTTCGCTTTCGCTGGGCGTTTCCCTGCCTCCCTAAAAATCCAGCCCTGCCGAGCAGCTTGTGGCCCCGCACTAACGCCCCATTTTTATATCCATTACGAGCTGTTCCGTGCTATTCTAGGCTCACTTATCGATAGCGCTTGATCTAAAATGGTCTGTAAATTTGGGAAAAAATACGATCGCTATCGGTATCAGCAAAGGCAGCCCAGCTCAAGCGGGCGTCGGTTCGCGATCTGGTTGCGGTGCGTACGATACCGGGCACAGCAAACTGCGCTATTAATTAGACCCACCGTGGCGGCGGTGGAGAGTGTTCTGCAATTTCGCTGCTCCGGGAAAGAAGAGGGAAAAAGCGTCAGGAATGATTTAATTTATGCGCGCACGAACAAAATAAAAAACACCAAGATGAGTCGAGCTTTATTTCGCTTCCGAAACCCGATTTGTGAAAATCCACCACAACCGGGGGAGGCGTTCGTTAGAGAAAGAGAAAAGAGATGCTCGAAATGAGATGATAAATGGTTGCCGATCGGGGCGGTTGCTACTTTTATCGGTCATAATATTTTAACATCCCAATGAGCAAACAATCTGCCCTCGACAGATCGCTGTTGCCGTTCCTTCGGGCGAGGGGTTTCTTCGCTTTGTCTTAAAGCCGAAAAGCGTGCAGGGAACAGAGGTACGCCGAGAATTAGAATAAGAGTCTTTGCCCCTTCCTTTCCGACTGGCGTTTCGCTCGTTTGTTTGGTGCTTCTTTTTATTTTGTCATTTCTATCCTACCCTGCTACGTCTCGTCCCGCGGAAACAAAGCTATGCACTATTTATGATATGAACCAGCGGGCTGCTGCTTCGCTACAAAACAAAAAAAACGAGAGCATAAAAAATCTCAATAATGTATCAACATAAATTCCACGGCATGCTCCGCTTGGAATCGTGAAACGAGCTAGCGATTAAATTCAATTTCCCACTTTGCTACGACTTGCTCGTTTGCTCTATTCCGCACCATGGGACTAAGTTGTGTTGGTTGTTGGTCATTGCGTGAGATTATGCATTCTGTTATGCCGTCAAACAGGGCAACCTGTTATGCAAGACAGAAAGAAATTATTTTGTTTTCAAAAATTTGAAATCTATAATTATATCTATTTAAAATATTTCTTATTTTTACTTTGTTTTTCTCTATTTTTCTGTTTTTTATCAATCTGGTTTACAATTCTCAACGCCAATCATAGTTTCATCTACGGTATTAGCTAAATTATTAAATGAATAAATCAACAAAAGTTCCTCTAACCAAAATTATCACACTTTTAGCATATTCTTATAGAATTTTACTATACTAAATAAATTAGCTTATAATGTATTTAACTTTTTTACATTTTGAATAATGATTATAATATAATTTGTTTATAATATAATGGTTTTAAATAAATATACACATATATATAGTTATATATTATAAGCATACATATATATATATATATATATATATATATATATATATATATATATATATATATATATATATATATATATATATCCCCGAAAATCAGCTTTGATTTATAATTGAAGTTAAAAATGTTTGAAGGTTTTTGAACGTAATCGTAATAAATAAATGAGAATGAAATAATTAAGAGGAATAAACAATAGAACAAATAAATTTACATTTTGCACCTAAATTTCACCTCCAGCCCCTTAATCTGTATCCCCCTGTGCATTGGGTTACGCTTTCGGGGCCGTTCGAGTTCGATTCGGTCATCCTTTTAACCAAATCCAGCCCAGCCACCTTGACGCGATAAAAATGAACAATTTACGATGCCATCTGGTGGCAACCCGGCAGCAAATTATTCGTCGATCGCCTTTGCGCGTCGAACGGCCGACGCCGCCGCCGTCAACATGCTGGACAACATCAAACCCGGACGATTAGCTGTGAAAGATTCCAACAAATCGGGGTGCTTCTTCACAAGCCACCACCCCACCGGACAAGTTTATGAGTTTTTAGGCCGACGTATGGTGTGACCTGCCGGCGTCGATTCCGATAGCCGATCGCCTCTTAAGCCGAGTTACGTTTCATCTTTTTTCGAACTGTTTGTATGCTTAATGGCCTCGTCGGTTGCGCCCGCGTTTAAGACAAACAGACAAACGCACAATTGTTAGCGCCAGCCGGGCCCAATCCGGAACCGTATCCGGCCGCCAAATGGAAGCGAGCATCAAAAGGGCCACCTTTTGTGGTTGAAGACGGATCGCGTCCCGTAATGGCATTTTTTTTTACACCAACCTTTACCGGAACGATCCACTTCGGGACTTCCGCGGGGGTTTGTTTGCGTTTTGTTTACGCTGCGGGTTCTAAATTATTTAACTGCCCCATTGGTGCGGCGCGATCACAAGCGAAGATCACTTGGATGCGCACGACTTCCATTACATGCTCATTATTTTTGTTTTGTGAGCTAATTTTAAAAGAGAATAAATCCTGCCCTTTAAGGGTGAACCGACCGACGCAAACGGTTGGTTATTATTTGAATGCATGCAGTGCTGCTGATATCATCGCTTGGTTGAGTGACGATAAACAATTTACGGGGAAAGCTAATTGTGTACATTCTAGGACCAAGAACAAAATATGAGTTCAAATTCAGAAGAATTATTTGTTTGCCTTGACTTTTGTTACTTCATTTCGTGCTGATAAAATGAACTCATAACATTATAATGTTGTTACTCTGTACAATTACTCTTCTCTCTGCACAATTCTTCCCTAATGAAGAATGACTAAGAAGTGGCAGTTTTGGAGGTATGAAATAGTTAAGTAACGCTAGCGTGCGTTAGACCGATCAAAAATAAATATTATCATTATCAATCAATGTAATCAATTTGCTATTTCAGAAAACGTGAATTAATTTTAACATTACTTAACGTAAGTAAGCTTTGTCTATTTTTGAACCAATTGTTTTGCAAGATCTCTTCACCTCTAAATTTTGACATTCTTTAAATTTGACGGCTGATCGATAATCGACTGCATATTAAAAAAAAAAAACGATTGACGAAACGTAAACATTGCACAAATATCGTACATGTCGTAAAATATAGCACGATTTCAACCAAATATGTTTATAAAATATTTATTACAAAACAAAACAATTGTAAGGAAATTTGTTTGGATAAAAATATAAATTGAAATTTGTATTTGGATACTACGTTGCTCGGTTTACAGTTTGTCAGTGCAGTGTAGAAATATTCTGTACGTAATTAGACACTTTTCACATCAATCACTATGATAAATAAAATAAAGACATACGGCATCAGACACGCAATTTTATTTGCTTTTACGATGGCATGTGGTTCAAATAGTTCTTTATGAAGGTTAAATGATCACTTTTTTGTGAAGTTTATGAAAACAAGATTTCCGACACACCCTGTATCAACGTTGACAGTTGACTAAATTCGGCATCAAATTCTGCCTCATCGCCATATTCCCGGTCACTTACGTCACGCGCCTCCGGTTCGATTCTAACCTTTAAGGCACCAAACATCCACCCACGGAAACGGTTTTATTTTGCGTTGGAACGGCCAGAGCGCAAAACATTCCACAGGCACGTGCGCGTAGGCGTCCGAAAAGTGGTTCGCCAAAAAAAAATGAAAACACCACTTCGGACGCGCGCGCGTCAGTGTGTTTTCTTCCATATTTGTGCTTAGGAGCAGCGCCACAAGAGAGAAAGAAAAAAACAACGGACAATCCAACACCAGAAAGAGGAAACGAACAGGGTTATTTTAGTTTCGATGAAGATTGTTTTATTTCGCAAGCTGTTCACCCCAAAAAAAAACTTTAAAAAGCGCTAGCGTAGGATCGAACATATTTAAATGACCGATCACTGCTCACACGTACGAGAATGATTTGACAGAAATAAAAAATAGAAAAAAAACAACAAAATGGATAACAAAACGCTAAGCTTCTTATGCTGAGCTATTGAGCCGAACTCTGGTTTGGCTGGCGTGAGTACGTGCCCGTAAAGAGGAAGAGTCCGAAGATGCTGGAGATCACACGCGGGTGCGAATCGAATCAAATTGCGGGCGTCGCTTTCCCATGAAGATGGACGATCGCGCGACAAAAAAATCAAAGCCACGAAATGGAATTCCCGCCGCGCGCGACGAAAAACGAACCAACAGCGAAACACACCACGCTTGAAATCAAATTTGATTAGATTCCGCCCGACCGGCTCCGATCGATTGAGCGATCAATTCCCCATCCATCCCATCACCCTCCGGTGGTGCGAGCGTTAATGTTCGCTTTTCCCACCGCTGCGAAGCTGTAAGTGAGTCGTACACATTTTTCTCGCAATCGGCGCGCATTCGGCGGTTCGTAATGAATTCACCATTCATTTGGGCGTTGAGTGCGATCGGAAGGAATTTTAATTAGAATTTGTCAGACCGCACGCAGGGAAGCTCGGAGGCTGGGGGAGCTCAGTGGGACAAACACAAAAGAAATAAATAAAATATGATGAACATGGCACCTTTTCGATTCAAAATTTTGCATGTAATAATCATTTCATTACTATGAATTAATATACATCGGAGCTGAAATAATTTCGATGTAATTCAAATTGAACTAAAATAAATAATATCATTATTTTGATCTTCACTAACAGGTTCGACGATTGAAAAAAAAAATATGGTAGCTCTATTTTCATTAGTCTTAAGTCAAAATATCCTACCTTATTGATAATTTTCAATTATAGTTGAATGTTTTGAAAACTCTTGAAACGATGGAAAAAATGCAGTAGAATTGTTTTCTGGTTAGCGTTACGACTGAAGTCATGCCTGCCGTTTTACCAGCTTTCTAGACTGATTTTACCACCATAGTTGGATAGTCACTCCTCGCTAGGGGTAGACGGTCCGAATAGGATCATGGTACCGGTTCTGTCGTGTAAAGGTTCGGCGCCGCTACCAATACACCAGCAGGTCGCTCTGACTAAAGTAAAATATTGAAAGTATAGAAGTAAATATTGAAATATTGAAAGTATAAGTGAAAATTGCCACTCGGATCTCTCTATCATGCATTTTTGCCCCAGGGATTACATTTGTTTACATTTATCGCTTTGTTTAAGGAGTTTGTGTTTGTATTCCAGGAAAAGATCTGAAAAGATCCAATGAGGACTGACAGATTTTTACCGATTAAAATCTCCTAGAACCTTTTGCCAAACATTCTGAGGTTACCAATGGAGGTATTACCTTAGAATTGAATAGTATAGACGATAATATAGGCCATTAGTCACGGCAGCACAGTGTAGACAATTTGGTGAGGGTTGTCGGGTGCCTTAGATTCACGGTCACTGTTAGTAGCCAAAACGCAATGAGGCTATTGCAGCTTACAACACGGATATAATGCCTGCATCCAAGACAGACCTGTATAAAAGAGACCGTCATCGCTACAGTATGAAGTCGGGAAGAAGTTTCCACAGCTGACCTGGATCTTGCTGGACACCTGGACCGGTCCTAAACGTACCATTCAAAAAGAGCATGCTCCGGTGTCTCTCTAAAATCAAGACACTCTGGACAGTTAGCCTCTCGAATATGCTTCATCTGCCCTAAATGATTTTGAAAGAAACCATGACCTGCAAACAACTGCGTTATGTTGAAGCCTACTTCTTCAAAGCGGCGTGTTGTCCATGATCTCAATACCGGGATTAGCTGACACTGCCACTGCTGGAGTGAGTTCGCTCATTCACACGTTCCAGCCGTCTTGTAGTCACATCCGGTGTTTTGACAACTGATGTAGCAACTTGTATCTTCCAAATTGGTAATATTGATTGACATTATTCTACGACAACACAACAGTGATACTCGGATGCCGTTCGAGAAAACATGTGCTCAGGGTCTGGCGA
The DNA here is from genome assembly GCA_000473445.2 of Anopheles farauti. NCBI lineage: Eukaryota > Metazoa > Arthropoda > Insecta > Diptera > Culicidae > Anopheles > Anopheles farauti. The sequence continues at coordinate 774,898 of KI915056.1, read as the reverse complement.
TGCACACAGTATTGTAGTAGATGGAAATATAGAAGCTCCATAGCGAACATGGGATACTATTACGGCTGCCACAGTGACAGACGAAATACTTCAGCGGCTTCTTTGCATTGATTATCACATTGCCGATGCGACAGGTATTTGGCTGTCTGGAGCGATTAGAACTCCCTAAAACTTAACCTGTATGTGTTTGCGCAAAACCTAAATCCGCGAGCCTTCTCTATGGTACTTTCAACTGAAGGGATGGGAGAAGTTTTCACCGTGACTACTAGATCATCGACGAATCCCTCTGCCGTTGCGCTGATAGGTAACTCTAAGCGAAGTACATCGTCCAACATCAGGTTCTAACATTGAAGAGTATTAAACGGTTATACTGGATTTATACCAGATTCTAAACAAATCATACGCTAAAATTATAATTAAGCTTCTGAATTGAAACAACCATTAGAGTGTTTACAGCTCTATCAACCTTTCTATCAAACCTTTCTCGGATATATTCTCAAATACACAACATCAACTTCGACACTCAATGAGCATGTTCACTAGATATGGTTGAAGTATTTAAAAACGTGAATCGATGCGATCATCGTGCTTTGTGTGACGATATTGATGATTTTTAAGTGTAATTTTATTGTGTAATGTCAGGAAAGCAAAATGATTGGGAAAAAATTTTTGTGTTTGTGGACGACGAAAGGAACATTTTGTTTACAAATAGTTTCTGAGTCAAACGTCATAAATTGGTCGAGCTACATTAAATAGACCCTAGGCTAAGGCACGAAAATCTGTCATAAAAAAAATTGGATGGTAAAAAAACCCTCACAAAAGTGCAGTGCAAAAATATCGAACAACAATGGGTTTCGCTCCCACCTGAGCTAATGTGGTGCTCGTCCGGCAAAAGCGGTGCAACCGTAGCGTGCTATAATTTAAAGCAAAAAAAAAAAAAAATAAAATGGCTTTTCCATGTTCAAAAAAATGTGCAAACCCCGGACCGAGTAGCAAAAACAAGTCCGGCTGAACACAAATAAACGCAGATGTACTGGCGGGGGTGAAAAGGCAGAAACCTTTCCTGACCGTGGGCATGCACTCACGTGCGTGGGAAGAGTTTTCCACGTGTATGGATAACACGTCTTCAAACCGGTGGGACTGGGCTTTGCCATTTAGTGAGTCCGACTTTTTTTTTGTTTCGTTTTCCATCAGTGCCGGTGTCCTCCCGCAAGTCGCTCGTGGAAGCTTTTCGTTGTATGATTTGTTTTTTTTTTTAATAAAGTCGATGCCCATCCTGTTTCGACCACGTGGAGGATTAATTCTGTACGATAACCAAACAAATGGTTCACGCTGGAAGGAGATTCCAACTACATCAACTACAAAATAGCACGCATGCAATCGAGAATGGCATACCTCCCGAGTTACTCAAATGATGCGTTGGTTGTTGTTTTTTTTTGTGTTTCTTTTGTGTGTTTTGCTATGTGTTTCATTCGATAAAAAGGGTATTTTTATTTCTCACCACTGCACCACTATTTCCCGGATCGATGGGCTCGAGTGAAATCTGGCTTGAGTGTAAGGATTAAAATGTACCAGTCATTTTGTTAATACTTACATCGTATGAAACAAGCGACACAACTGATGCCACCATGATCAACAAAAAACAAGTTTTTAAACCATTACAAAAAGTGGTTTAGTTTAGAATTATTGCAACACATGAAACTCATATCGAAAACATTTCGATAACAGTTTCACTTTTCGTTTTAAGGCAGAATTTTAATTATATTTTTTGTATAAAGTGAAACAGCAATTTTTTGTACATTCACCAGAACTGTGGGTGGCATCTCACCATACTCGTTTTATGCGATGTAACTTACCTCAAAACGCGCATGTTGGGCACCGAACAAAAAACTGACACTCTATACATATCAAAGCACTTTTAAAAGCTTTTCCATTATTACCTTTAAGCACAAAAAGAATACCTCGCCGGTATGCAATGTAAGACCAGAGTGGGCTTAGGATGAGAGGATAATGTAAACAAAAAAATCTCAATATGATTTAATTTTAATCAAAAATAAAAGAAAAAATACGCGGAGGAATATAAAACATACAATGAGAGTATAATTAAAACAGAAAAATAATAAAATTAAATATTGCATGCCATTTAGATACCTATATTTTTTATATATATACTTCACAGAAAACTTCAAAATACTATTAGCGCTGGGTTCGATATAATTATTACGTACAATGTTTTCGTTGCAAGTGCATCCTAGCCCACCATTATCCATTAAAAAATCGTACAGATTGCTCTTTGAAAGAAGAACCTATGAGAATTCTTCTAAGAAAAGAATAAGAATATGGGTATTTTTTTATATGCATGTTTGACCTAAATAACCAATATTACACTGGTCGAAGATCTTCAAATTGGGTATCTTTTGACTACCAATCAAATCTTCGCTGCATCAGCATCACATCAAAATAATAATAGTCAAATGGGTAGAGTCGAAATAAGATCAAATATATGAGTGAAAATATTAAGTATTTTTAAAACATTTTGTCCAACTAAGAATGGTTTATGTTTTTAATACTGAAATTTTCAACAATGCTTTATGATTTAATTACAAAAAGGCGAAATAAGAAGCACCAGACTTGGGTAGGACATATTTATCATCATTGTATAATATTTGTGGTCTATTCTGTTTGCCGTCCGCATCCCACAGCGGCCCCTGTCCTCCACAATCCATGTCATTTTTCATTGATCATTCCACTGGAAACCGTCTGGCGTTCGTTGCCCACCCTTCAGGTGACCGAAATCGGACGCGCCCTCGTATGGAGGAGAAAAATTAATCCATTAACCAAGAACCCGGAAGCGGAACACGGTCCTGACAGGTGCTGAAAAATCACCCGCACCCAGTGTTTGGCGGAGGCGCATTGAAGGTGGCGAGACGGGGAGAAACGGATAACGGAGTGCTGGTCCTTCGGTGGAATTTTCCTTGGCCGAGTAGCTTTCTTTTTTATGTATTTTTCTCAAACAAAACGCTGGCAGGATACATGTCCCACATGCCTGGCCGATCCCTTTCCTTTACTTCATCTCACCTGAAAGGCGTGTGTGGGCGAGACAAAGAGAGAAAGAGAGAGATGGAGAAATAAAATTCGTTTTCTGCGGACGTTATTAAATTAAATATTCATTAATCAACAATTACGGCGAATGATAAATTATTTGTTTTCGGACAACCGTTACAATAAACCCCACGGACGAAATTTCCTCCACATTACTCCGGCCCAGCTCACTAATGTTTCGCTTTGGGTTGCTTTTTTTCTTCTTCTTTCCATAACCATGCGCCTCGTCCCTCTGTCATCGAGCGGAGAAAAAGGAGTTCCGGAGCGCATGTTGATCCGCTCGGTTTGGATTAACTACGCTTCAGCGAACTGGGAAGCTCCAATACGTCGGGGAATGTTTGGGTGCGTGATATTTACAGAATTGTGGCCCTTTGCGTCGTCCCAATTTGACTTTTGCTCCATAAATAACACGGCGTTTGTTTCTTTTTTTTTTTGACATCTAATGGAACAAATTAACTTAATTCGTCATTTATCACATTCAATCCGGCCTGTTTCCAACGGACGGCCGGGGAACTTCCAATGTCCGAATCTTGACGTCCATTTCCATCCATAGTCTATCCATAGACCAGAGTATAGTGTTCCTTCGAGGGAATTTCGAGCTGTTTCGCAAAAAAAAACACTGACCCTAGGTGTAGCAATAATCGTCTCTGATGAGCCGAACGGTGGAACCGTCTAATAACGAGTGGCTTAATTCGGCATAATAAGCGGTGGCGGTGAAATGAAAAGTGCACCTTGATAGTGCATTCATGAAGTGAGCCGCACAGAACAAAAAGAAAACACCCTCACACAAAGGAGAAATTCTGCACAAAGTAGCCACCGAAGGGTGTGCGCCGCAGGAACCGCCGGGACATTGGCCAGTAGGCCTTCTTCACGGTCATTAAAGCGTAAAGTGATCGTGCTAGCGCTGATGAAGTCATGGCCGAGAAGACGGGTGTATCGTGTATCACAGCCACCGGCGCGGCCTGCTGTGTGATAATGGAAAAACCAGACTCGGGCTCGAAATGATGAATATGACGATACGGTCCTTCCACGCCGGTGCGAGCAGATGCCAACGGACGGAGGCCATCCGGAAAAACCGTCTCCCCGTGGAACGCTGCGTAGCCATACGTACAGTGACGGACATATTTGTATCACATGTACGCGATGGACAATTTAAATGGGAGTTGTAATACATGCCAATTTCAACTAATTCAAAAATTCAATTCAATACAATTAAAATAAAAATATCAGAAAGAAACGAGCCATTAAATTCACTGGCTCGGCGGACGAATTTTGCCCCATAGAGCCTTCTTTGCTGTTTTCGTTTACTGTAAGCAAACAGCAAACGCGTATAATTGGTTTGTAAGCAAATGATGCAAAATTATAAACAAAATGAATATTTCCATTTCTACAGCGCTCCTCATCCCGCGTTAAAATTGGTGTAATTGGTGTTTGAATAGATTTTTCTTCTATCGCTTTCAATGAAACTGAATTAAACACTAAACATGTGTATGCTATTTTCATTTTTCCATGACACCAGTTTAGCAAAGTGTTAAAAAGCAGTTTTTAATCAACAATAATTTATTTTGCGTTTTGGCGGCCGGTTTTAATTTTCATAGCAGCGAAACGCACGTTTGAAAGTTGATCTTAAATGAGAGTAGGGTTTTTAAAGAAGCTACTTCAAAATGGCATAAAATCATATGGTTGTCAATTTTTGTTTCATCTTTTCTCAGCAATGAATACAAAAAATGCATTTTAGACTTAGTTGTTCAGTTATTTTTCTTAGGAGTTTTAATTGACATAACCGGCAACGATGAGAACAAATTAGAGTAATTTTTCAAACTACGCTAATAAAAAGTATGTTTCTAATAATTCCAACCAGCCTGCCCTGCTTGCATAACCAAACATGTTTTAACCTTATCATTTCGCACGACACTGTTGAGTTAGCTATATGAAGCGTTATGTGGAGGTCAAAGGCCAGCTACGCGTCGTACGGCCCAGAAGCACGATCAAAACGAGCCGTAAAAAAACACCAACCATCTCCAACACCCAGCGCCGGTTGGGGCCAGAGCATGAGCGCCACCGACTCGACCGAGTTCATAAATAATTGAACCCGAGCTGAACTCAAGCCCGGGCCTGAAATACTAAACCAACCAGCAGCAGCGCGGCCGTACGCGTTTTTACCGTGCGCCCCGCCGCATTTCATATGCTGTTCGGTGTTGCGGAAAAAATAATGTTTTCGGTTAATTATTTTCCTCCCAATCCGAACACAAACACACGCATACACCCGCAACCTATACATGTCACCAGAGCGCCCCCGGTAGTAGATGGGTTATCCTTGGGGCGACTGAGGTGCCCATTTATGTGGCCGGTGAATGTGTGCTGGTAAAAAAAATAATACCTTCACGCACAACTTTCAGTGAGGTCCTGGGCTCCAAAATTGTGTCTGACGAAATGTACTTGACTTTGCTACTAATCTGTATTCGTTATTGTTTTGACAAAGCAAGAGGGACGGAAAGGACTCCGCTTGGCCACCATTCGTCCCATTGTGCGTTTTATTTTTTTCCGAAAGTATCTCGCGTGGTAAGCTTGCGTGAGAGATATCGTTCCGGAAAGAATATTCTTCCTGAGCTAGTGTATGCGTCTGAATTCTACCATAACATAATTATTGGTTTGCAACTGTCAAGTGTTTACTTAACAGTAGAGTAGCTTAACAATGGTTAAGAAAACGCTAAATTAGCAAGCAAATTGCTTAGCGCAACTAAAGTTTGGCTTAACATAGCCTTGCTAATAATTTATTTCATACCTGTGAAAATATTGTTGACTGCTAGTTAAACTAGCTACTTAGAAGGTTTGGAAACAGTTAACAAAGGTTAAAAGTAAACTTTTTTAGATAAGACGTCACCTTTTTTGTACTAAACATAATTTGTTTTAATGCTATTTTCTTTGTAAAAACTGAAAGGTTTTAGAATTTAGTAATGATATATTGTTAAGTTTCATTATATTACAGCACGCGTAAACAAAACAGTATTTTTGTATTTTCGAGACGATCATTTAAAAGACATAGGATTTTTTTTTAATTTATTTTGGCATCCACACTCGCCGTCGACACTGCTGCTCAGTTTAAATTCTTATTTTGTTTAAGTTAATTGTTGATGCTTATCTAGCTAACTGAATAGAATGACTCATTTTGTTGAAAAGAGTTGTGCCCGTGTATGGACACGCTGAGTTTTGAAGGAATTAGTGGTGTAAAATTCAATGACAGTTAACCACGTGTGAAAGTTGCAACCGTTTATCTGCGCCTTAACATTTCGTGTTGTTGCAAGTTGTGATGAGAGGCACAACTAACCCCTCAGTTGAACGGATGAGCCATCATCGATTTCGATTGTGATTAAGCGAGAACAAGATATAGCCACCTATCAGTGGGCGAGTGAAAGGAAAATCAACCTGATAGCAATATTTCACCAACACAATGACGCGCACTACTGCTCGTAGCATATGAGAGGAAAGAACGCAATGATAACTGCAAGTTTTTACCGTTAGATCTACGGCTAGCTATGTGTGTGTGTGACGATTTATTGTAAGAGATTTATTTGTAGAGTACAGAGCAACTACTGAGCGATCGAAAAAAACTGCGTTAAGTTTGCTGTGGAGACGTCGTTAGGTAGCTCTTCTGCTCACAGCTCCAAGTCCCAGCTCACCAAACGTACAGGACGGTGTGACTTTTGGACAAGCAACAATGGTCGCTGCTTCTCTTCAGACGCCCACGTTCGTCAGTTCACCATTTAAAAGGTCTCAAGAAATCAACGCACCGGGCGAAGCAAAACTCCAGATGGTGGATTTTGTGGGGGAGGCTAATTTTTATGAATGGCGGCAAATGGGTTCCGGGGAAAATTGGCAAATCGATAACCGCGTACTGGAGGTCCCGAGCGGAGTCACAACCACTGGATACCCCATACTACTGACAGGCTCAAGTCAACGCGCGGACCGAGATAAGATCCTTTACAGGCAGTGTAGATGGGAAGAAGGTGGTATGTAACCGTACCGTAGTGCGGGATGGGTAGTTTGTAAAAGTTTTTGCGCCCGGTTCACCCAACCGAAAATTACTATGCCGAGAGTGTTTACGCGAGACGCGAGCGCGGGGGAGGGGGGGGGGGGGGGG
>KI915056.1:737409-767555 GCA_000473445.2 Anopheles farauti | reverse complement strand
GGGGGGGGGGGGGGGGGTGGTGCGGGCGGTGTGGAGTGCACGTGAGGACGACAACAGAAGCGGGCGATGCGCGAACTTCCCGCTGCTCCTCCACCCCGCAAAAGGTAGCGGGCGAAATCTAATTTTCACTCCCGAGCACTAGAACGTGCTGAAAATTATTTATTCTTCGAATGATAGCTATTTACCCAGCTGGAAGGCAATTTTCAGCACATGCCCTCCCGAGCGCCTCGCCGAGGTTGGGTTTTAGGCGGGAGTTTTTTTTTTTAGCGTTAGATTTTTTGTTGTTGTATTCCTCCGGAAGGAGTGACAAAGCCATCGTACATGCTACACACAAGCGGAAGAGCGATCATCCTCGCTTCAAAGGTGGGTCACACACACCCACGCAAACCCACACACACAAAAACATACAGATACTTCACCGTGCGACGTTCCAACGGCAGGGCACTAACCCGCTTTTCACCCACCAAAAGGCATTGTCAGGCATCTTTCCTGGGAAGGGAGTTCACCGCAAGACTGGGGTGCGATTGAGCTGCAAACGGGCATATGTGGCAAAATATTTCGACCCACGGCACGGCTGCTGGAGTAACGTTCTGCCGATCGGGTGTTTGAGCAACGGCCCTGGGCCCAACTCGGTCGCGATTGATACGTTTATGGGGATAGATGGGCATTTTTGATCCATTTTTTATCCAGATACGAGAGTAAGTCACTTGTACCAATCAACTCGAGCGAGGTTTTGACCTACTAGATTCTGGTTTGCCAACAAAAATCAAAATCTTGGGATAGACGAGACGATAATGTGGCAATGTGATTATGGTAGAATTTTGAAAATAAACGGCTAACTTAATAAAAATATCGAACCTCAAAATGAGCTACGTATAAATTATTTTCAATCCCTGTCTGTTGGTATCAACGATGAATATTTCGCTTTCCAAACCTTATTCTAACGATAATTTAGTTTTAATGATTTGAGGTTGATGGTCAAGAAGGTTGACATCAACTCCTTATTTATGTAATTAATCGTTGTTCAACATTCGAAATGTTTTGCAACTATGGTAATTTTTTGTATACAACTTAATTCTTCTAGATAAATAAACAGAATTTTAACGCCTTTTTTATGTTATTCACATTTTGTATTAATTTTTTATCATTTTTTGACTTCTCCATCACAATGCCACATAGAATTTTTGGAAAATTATATACGAGAATTTCATAAAAACCTTCGAAAATCTGCGATATTATACATTGGCATTAGTGCCTAAAATCATAAGTCAATAAAATTCAAAATAAATATTGATAAGGTATATATTATCGAATAATGCTTCATTTGTACTTAATCATTTGACAATTTAAAACATTACATTACTAAATTTGAATGTAACGATTTCAAAATGTTATAACAAAGAAATAAAATGAAAAACTACTAAAGCAAAATCAAGCGACCGACTTGATTTATATTTTAGGAGGAAAGCATTAAAAACCCAAATTTAAGAAACATGCACTTGTTAGTAACCATGACCAGCTTCTTCCCCACTGACACAAGTTCATCGCAGAGCGGTTAGTCCCTTCATTCCAGACACTTATCAATGAGCATCATGCACGAGCGGACTGCATACGTGCCGTTAACACCGTGCGAGCAAACGATGTGGAGCGTTCCGAAACAACAACATACAGAAGAAGGGAAAAAAATCTACATCGTAAAGAGAAGCCCACTATCGAAGCGAACCGAAACACACCGTGGCGCCCTCCTGAGCTCCGGAGGAATGTATGCAAATTAGTTCCTTCTTATCATCGATTGTGCGCTTTTCGCATGCACACACACACGAGCGCGGGCGCGAGTTGTGCTGTATCGTTTTAGAATATTAAAACACATTTTCCGTTCGTACGCCACGGGCTGGCGATAAGCGCAACACCAGCAACACCCGCCACCGAGCTTTTCCAGCTCGAGAAATTGGACAAGAAAACCGGAAAACGCAGGGCCGAGCAAGGTCGGGCGAAAAAAAAAACATTTTAAATTTCTTCATCCGGCCAAAAACCTCGGTTCGTTTCGTTCCGGTTCGCGGCACTAATAGTTTCCACCACCTTCCCCCTTCCCCTGCCCCCTCCCACACACGGGCACACATGTGGCGGGCGGAAAACCATGCTCTATCTCGGGTGCGTTCGGGGTGGCCTGTTTCCTCGCACACCGTGGGCAGGATGTCAATTTTCGTGGAAAGTGTTGAATCCCGGCCTGGCACGGGGTGTGTCATGATTTGGATTTGGAAGGAGGCGAAGGAACACAACCTTCACACCCTCCCCCTACCCCTCGGCACCAAACTTTGTTTGATGTCTTTGCTACCCAACGGCTCCGGAATGTTTTATATTAAAAGCAATAAAAAATAAACCACTAAAAAACAGAAAGGAATTTCATACTGCCTCCGCGTGCGATCGAAAAATCGAACAATATGGTACCCGAACCAATTTTGTACACGAACTGTATTTAGATTTATTTAAGATGGATGCCGTTGAGCATTTTTTGTTTGCATTGGGTATTATGTTTTTCATCTATTTTTATTCTCAACTCGTAAATATGAGTTATTGTTAGAGTACGATAATCACAACACAGTAGTTTATGTAAATGTTCGAAAGGAAAGATGAAACGCAGAATAAAAAAATGCTTTAAAAAATATAAATAAAACAAATATCAATACTTACTTGAACTTTATGATTAAACATTGAAATCATTATTTTAAGAAAGAAAACAACAGTAAAATTAAAACAACTAGTGAGAAATAAGAAACAAAAATATAAACGAATGAAATAGAAAAGAAAAGTAAAACATTAAATTAATTCAAAATGGTAACATACATTTAAACAATGACTACATTTTGTTACGAAAGACAAAGATAAATGAAAAAATGCAACATAAATTCATTATTTAATAAATATGCCCTATTTGAACTTTGTTTTTATTCTTTTTTCTATGTTCAATACAAATTTAAAATTTCGTTGCTTTTTTGTTGCTTTAACTCTCGATGTACATTGTTTCTTTGGCGTGTTACTGAAAAAAATGTTACTTTTATTCATTTTACATCACCGCATCGCATTCTCAAATTTCTTGTTATAAGAATAAGTATAAATAAGTATAAATAAAGTAATAAATAAAGTATAAATAAGTTAAATATAATACAACCTTCTAAAACACCATATTTGTATCTTTACTCGTCGATCAAATGATAAATTATGAGATAAAAATGTAGCGTTAAAATTTAAATTATAAAAATTCCGTTTATAAAAATAATTTTATAATTTTGTTCGTGTTCATTTACAATTTTTCGCTTATTTCATTGACATTCGTGTGCTATATTTTAAAATATTTTTTTATTTTCCCTCACCTACATTTCATAGAGGCTTTTCCATCCAGTGATTGCCTGCACAAAACCATGTTTAAGCGTAAGAAAAGTTTTGAGCTTTTGTTTGAATTCGGCGACAGACGTTACGAGGAAAGTTTTGGCCGTGTTGTTTTGCGTTTAAATTCAAAATCAACAATCGGCCAACCGGACGCCGGGTGCGATGAAATTGCGCTCTGAAACTGTTGCTGTTGCCCGCATGATGCAAACGCAAGTGAACAAATAACTGCAACTTAAAGTAAATTTCGTCTCAGAGTTCACTTTTTTCTTGCAGTGATATGGAGGAAAATTGCGAGCTGGGAATACGGAGTAAATAAAAGCGCCAAACGGTAAGAGAGGGAGGAACCGCCCCAGATAGTACTCTCTTCCGCACAGCCCACATGCACAGTCACTCTAAGCAAATCAAACAAATTGCGCTGCATCGAAGGAAAACTGGGAGCCAGAAACGGCGCAACTTCCGGAAAACTTTGACAAACCCGAACCCAAACCCTGCCACCGAAGCAAGCGAAGAAGCAAGCGAGTAGGCACACACAGCACCCTCGCAACTCGCAAAACACCACGAAAACTACTCAGCGTGGCCACGACAGTGACAACACCGACTTTAATTTAGTTCCAAACTTAATTAATTAAGCAACTCTATGCATACATTATGATCACTCAAAAGTCTTCGCCGTTCGCTGCGGCAGGTCACCACCATACACCCACCACCCCACCCAGCCCTGCCCTCCCGGTAACGAGCGAATGTTCGCGCCGGTCCCAACCACCACGCTTCCCACTAAGGGAAAGCGTGTGCTAAGGGAAAGCGAATTTTCCCCGGGAATGCTGCTGCTAATCTTGTCACGACGGTTTTGCGCGGGATGTGTACAGCCTAATCGATCGGGGAGCGCAGCCCACCACCGCGTCGGAGGCGACCGAGTGGGCTGCCCACATTAATCACAGACGCGGCGGGCGGGAAAATGGCAAATTGGGGGTTTTCCCTGCACGCAGGAATCTAATTGGGATTAAATCCGTTTTCAAGTGAGCTGTTCTTTTGGGGGAAAAGGTGGCATATGAGCACGTGTGTGTGAGAGAAAGAGAGCATCGTTTGTTTGCATACTTGCGTTTGCGAACTGAAAAAGCTCTTTTCTAATGCCAGATTTGGTTTTTTTCCCAAATTTACATGTTCAATATAATTATGAAAACATGACAAAATTAAAAATTCTTTAAACAAAAGTATGTACAATTCGGAATAGAATTTATACATTACATTCCTTTGTTACCATTATTTGTAATCTCAATTTGTACATCAATCTTTAAAATACGTTTGAGCAATATTTTTATTTTTAAAAAGTAATCAGCTAATAAATAAGCTTTAAACATACACAACTAAAAGCATTTAATACACTCAAATCAATGCGTAATACATCTATTGGTAAACCATTTGGCAATTTTAAACGGCACATTTATGAAAAAAAAAATATTAAAGAAATACACAACTTTGTTTTATCTTAACTTTTTTTTTGGTAAAAACGATTCCATAACGAATATGTAAGTACAACAAAACTGGTGAATGAGGTTTGAAAACTGGTGAATGAAAAAAAGTCTAGTAGAGTTTGTAGGATGAATAAAAATTATACTCTGAATTTTTCGTAATTTTTAATACAACAAAACGCCAGAAAATTGTAACCACTTGATTATTGAATTGTATTAAGCGCAAATCTTTACGTTATGGTCAGTCAACTGGTCTAATTTTCCATCCATTAGTATGCTTGCGAACAGGCCCATTGTAATACAATTCAGTTTCACTTCCTTCAAGCACTTTCCGCAAAACGTGCGACCCGACGAACGAAGCTCCATTTCCACCGAAAACCGTACAAACAAGCGATGCTGGAGCAAACTTTGATCGGCCGAGGCAAAGCAAACCAAAAGAAAGTGCTCCCGGCTCCGTGAGCCGCGATCATAATTGGCCTCCTCACTGACGTCCTCGGTAACGACGGCAATTGGTGACATCTCGCGAAAAAGTCCTGCCATAAATAGCGATATCTTTCTGTCAACAAAAGCAGGGTCTCGTCTCTCTGTCTGTCTCTCTCTCTCTCTTTTTCTGGTTGGCAGGTCGTTTTGCAGGTAAATTAATAACATTAAGTGTGGATAATTTTACAGCAACCAGGCAAGCAAGCGAGGATGTCGCAGCTAGCTGAGTGCAGAGAAAACAAGGGATCTGTTGGAAAATAAGGAGAAAAGAAACTCCTACTCGCTTGGCTGGAAAGAAAGGTAGGATGCTGGTTGCTCACGCTGCCCATTATGTCAACATTTGCCGAAGCGATATTTATTCGCCAGCGTCCGACGAGGTTAAAAAATTAAGCACCGAGTCTTCACGGGGTAAAGCGTTCGCGGAAGCGAAAGGTTGAGGTTGGCGTGAGCTTCACGTGCCGCGAATTTTCCCTTTCCTCCCTCATAAATGCAGTCATTTTTCTCGCTGCGATGTCGATGATTTCGGGAAACATGGAAATAGTAGGATGGGAAAAAAATTGCGTCAAAATTTAGACGTTTCACGTGGGATCGCCTGACAGGGGCCAGAGCAAGGAAATGTCACACGCCGTAAGTCAGGCGGTGTGCTCGAGTGTGCTCAAATGCAAAACGGGATTGTTATTGGGGATATGAATTTGTCACGCCTCGGCCCTTTGACTCGGGGAAGGGATTTTAAGAGGAATTTTTCCTATCCTCCCTTTCCAGTTGACGTTTGCTGCAAGTTGAGCAGTGAGTTATGTGTCACACATATACATACGGCCTGATTCGTCTAATCCCCAACCGCTGACAGCACTGACAGCGAAACCGGGCACGACCGACGGAAACTTTCGCAAAACAAATCGACCGCAAACAGAGGGCAAAGTTTTCCGCTTTCCATCGAGCACGTATCACCGGCCAGGGGAAAGGCGGTTGGGATGAATCTTTCCCATCTGGAGAGCAAAGTTTGAAAGCCACGCCACACCTGAATTCCTTTCCATCTTGTGCTCCGAAGGCCACCGCACAGATCGTCAAATCTTAGCACAACCGAAATAACCGAAGCGTAACACAACGAGATCAGTCTCTGCTCGAAACGCGTAATTCGCACCTTTTTTGCGGGTTGCGAAACCCCGCAGTCGTCCATCAATCAAGTAGATCCCCGGCCCTGGCGCATCACCGAAGATGCATTGACGTTTAACACTGGAAAGATCTTAGATACACACAATGTCCTCATCTTTCAAGCTTCATGCAAGCATTAATTTTAAGCATTCGGTTTTTTTTAATGCATCATGAGCGATTTTGCTATAAAAATGGTTTGAAGTAATAAAAGCACATGGCATGAATAGTTTTGCGCTTTTCTTTCACCTATACTCCTTGGAATATGAACACGAGCTAAACGTCTCTTGGGCAGAAAAACCCAGTGAACGGTTCTGAAGAGTTAAGCTGGTAGAACTTATACGCATATAGAATGCGAATTACTGAGCGAGTGAGATAGACTCTATTCCATCCGCTGCGTAAAAGAGAGCAAGCTAATGTATTTGAGCAAGAAAAGTGAGAGAGAAAGCATTCATTTCAGATACCACCGCTCTGAAGGTTCCATAACATCGTGACAGGTGTATGAAATGAACTGACATGATCTTTCAGAAGTGTGAAAGTGAGAGTGTGTAATCGCTCTGAGATTGACATGACGTGGCTTGTCATGACGAACCGTACGGTGATGAGCTGAGAATAAGAATTCTTGTAATTATAATAAAACGGCGATGCATCGTAGAAGACTTGCGAAAAGTTTCACAAATCATGACAAGGTAGGCGTATTGTTAATTTAGTTCACTTAGTCACGGCTTATCTAATTCATAATACAGCACGCGAAATGCAAAGCCACACACTTTTTAACGAAAATAAGTATTTTGATTAGTATTTCTACAAAAATAACTAGTATGTGCTTTGTTTATAACAAATGTTTTCAATCCGCGGGTCTTATTTCATGCAATTTATTGGCAGTAAAACACACTAGCATGCCTTCGCTTACATATTTTAGAGCCGTCCAAACTAGCCACAAATATTATTTTTGTTTCATCTTTAAGCAGAACCTTGGAACAAAGTTATACTTCTTTGCACACACATAAGCTTAAGCAATTTCAGTCGAATCCAATCTAATCCAATATGAAAGGAGTCAGTTGCTAGATTTTTACGCGAAAGACATGTCAATAGAAATAAGTTCTGACTGTACAAGCGCTCTGAATGAATAGTTCTTCGAAACATTTCATCCTCCTGTGCTTTTTCATGAATTTTTGCTGTCATGAGCATTTCTTTTATTTTTGTTTACACTTTTGGTAGGTTAGTTCTTTTTCAAAAATGTCTTTTACGGACGATTTGTTCACATTAATAAACCTTCATTCTCACTCAAAAGAATCCTTACTTGTTATAAGATCTATCTTAGATAACTAGCTGTCCAGATTTCCGAGGCTGACGTATTCTTCCAGCTTCATAGAAGTCGTATGTTTTCATCGGATTTTTGCTATAGAAAAATTAAATATTTACGGATTTAACATGAGGTGGCGTCAGTATAGTTCATACCAAATTTAATCCTACCTAATTACCAGTAACTTATGCTCATTAAAATGGTAAAAATAGAAAATTAGTGCCCACATATTGAAGAGAATATTTTTATTTGCCATAATCACAACTCTACATCGAGGGCATTCGATTCTCATTACCGATGGAACAAAGCCGAAGCAAATTCAATACCCCCCCCCCCCTCCCTCTTCCTCTGCTCCCTTCTACATATACCTCACCCGGACATATCCACTCCACCAAGAAAATCCCTTGTCATATGTACCGGAACGGTTTGTAATTAAATTTTATGTCTACCCTTGTTCCTTGCACCAAGCCAATTCCTGTCACTATCTTCGAACGATATAGGATACAGTTTTTCTACGTTGTTGCTACCTTGGATGCACCAAGGAAGGAGTTTTTCGTCAGCAAAATGCACACACACACCCACACTAACCTCTTCTGACAGGGATAACTTTATTAATCCAAATCCGAGCCTGCATTCGTTGCGGCTTCCTCCACATAAAGTCATTCCGAGTTGCATTTACCGGGAACAAGCGGAAACCGAACAATATTTCACTGAATCGATGAATATCGCATTCGCATGAATCGCAATTGAAATAATCAAAACGATGTGGGACCTGCGGCGTGGGAGGTAAAAGAGCAACCCTAAAATGTTGCACGAATATTAAGAAGCACCACCAAACAGGATCCGTATCTGTGTGCTTGTACCTTTTCGGTGTGTGAGTGTGTGGGGTGGGTGTTTGTATGTGTGAAAATAATGCATGTTCTTCCGGGGCTCGTTCGGGGCTGCATCGGGAAATATTGAACCGCCGGTACCAGAATCGAAACCTTTATTCCCTTTTTTTCCCAGGATGAGTCGCGCTCCGGGTACGACTGCAATTGAACGAACAGGCGTCTCATACCAGAAAACGAAAGAAGGGCTGGATTAGAAAAAAAGGAAAGAAAATCATTCTTTTCTCCTACAAACACGCCGCACAGGATCATACCACAAAGGTGAATACAGAATCAAACCGAAGCTAACCGAAGAAGAAAAAACAAAAAAACAGAAAACCAGTGGTTCGGTTGACCATACCAGTGCGGTCGGGCACTGGAGGGCGGCGTGGGGGATGGGAAAATGGGGAACCTTTTCGAACTTCGCTGGCTAAAATATGCGGGACCGTTTGTCCACTCCTGTCGAACGTAGTTTGGCGAAGTGTGTTTTATCCCCCGCCGGGACAGTTGTGGACACTGTGCATAAGTCGCCTGTCGTCGTCGTTGCCCGTGCGCTCAGGTGTACCCAGCAGCCCAGTCCGAACTTTTCGGGAAAGTTTTCGCCCCACTCACGCGCCGGACGGAGGGAAATATTATTTGGAACGGTGCATTGGTACGACGGAACGGTTTGTTGCATACCATGCCGCTCTCTTCGGCATCCAAGCCGGTTTCTGCCCCGGTCCGCTAAAACCACCCGAAGCAACCCGTTAAGAAGGCAACCGGAAACAGCATGTGTGCAGGCGCGCTTGTATTTTGAATGACAATGACTGGACGGCAAATAAAAGTCCCCCGGACGGAGCCACAATTTCGGTCCTCCGAAATGCTATTTTTTCCTGGTTTTGTTTTGATTTTTTGCTGTGAGTGTGAGTATTTTTGTAGGAGACAATTGGGTTTCCGGTTTATTAAACGATAGAAAAGTTCGTCTGAGCTGCTAGGTTCTGAGCGTATGAAAAATATGCATATAATTCTACCTGATTTAAAACAAACCTAGTTGTACAAGTTTGCTCCCAGAAGATAATGTTTGTGCATGCAGATAAATCAATACACATATCTTTTGTACAATTTCCTGTTTCTTTGTCGCTTACGAAATTTAAAATCACAATAAATATAATTTTATTCCAAAACATGCTTACATTTGTTTTACTTTAAACTATAAGTAGTAGCTACAAACGTCAACTTGACAGTTGAAATTGACAGAGCTCTACCAGATGGAGAGAGCCTCTTGCGGCAGACAAGAAATACAAAAAATAACAAAACTTTACAAGTGGAATTCTTAATTTCTTGTTTCAATCTCGTCTCTTTCACGAGGCCTGCTTTACTACGTTGTTCATGCAGTTTAATCATGTAGACCAACGCTGTCCAGGCTAAACATGTGTAGAAAAAAACACAATCATGTGTAAACATGTATAAAAAACATTAGAAAAACCCGCAGACAATACGAAACCTGGAAATTGTGGAAATTTTTTAATTGTATATTTCATACAGTTTTGTAACACAATTCTTAAATTTTCATTTTTATTTTTAATTGATAATCATTAGTTACCCTATGTTTGAGGTACTGCAATAAGATAAGCCAAAGAAATATGAACAATTAAAGTGAAAAGTACACGGGTGTTAATTTGCCCTTTCTTCTACTTCCAACAGCGAAACAATCACAAAACAGCGATTTTCGGGCACTTTCGAACACCTGCGATGGCAAACATAGCTAAAGCGACGATGTTTGACACTCTCTCCGCCGTACTTTCTTCGCCTTCAAGTCCGTAACCTATTCAACTCTAACATTTCCTGCTACAAAAGAATTTTTATTACACGCACGCGTCGTCCTGCCAGCGCCAGGGGAGCGTTTGCGAAATTTCGCTCAGCTACAGTTTTGACAAACTCCGGCTTGCGTATAATTACGCGCCCGTTGGTACACCATGTCAAGCGCCTCTTAACGAATTTCGCTCGCACGGCGTAAAGTAAGCGTAAGCTCTAATAAGTATCTGTTAATACCCGTTTGGTGCGATGTTGGTTTTTGGTCATCCTGCAAAAGAACAAAATAACGACAAAGAAATGGAAATGGGGCGGCAGAAGGGGAGGAAAAACAGCCCCATTTATGAAACACCCGTTCCCGAAGCGCGCACCGTCGGAGTGAGAGTCATTTAAAATTCAAAGCATGTGTAACATCTGCTAATGCTTCTTTTTTTACAATGCGCAAGCGGCAAACGTGAAACATAGAGGACACACCGAAGGAAGTACGCACGGGAGACAAAACTCTTGTTGGCCTACTTTTGGTAATCCTTGCCCTCCCATTCCGCGTCACGACAGCTTCACGTAATATTTCACAAAGTTTTTTTTTTTTTTTAAATAAATTGTGCTCTCATCGCTTGGAGTTTTCGTACGCTGGATATAATAAGAGTTTTTTTAATGTATTTTGATTGCTTGTAAATGCAAGTATAGTTTCACGTAATAAGAATCTTTATTCCTCCATCAATCTTTTCCTGTGTTGACTATTTCTTCAGAAGTTCGTTGATAGGCAGTTCGTATCGAAATGTGTAATTAATCAAAATATTTTCTTGAAATTCATAAATTTCTCCGTCAAGTATGCCGCCTGTCTGGTTAATGGGAAGCAACATATTGGCAACAATTCTTTTAGCCTTCTGCTAACCAGTACCCTAGCGATGCTTTTGATCCTTTCGGTGGCGATGTTTGCTACTGTCTGTTTGTTTTCTCTGAGCGTTCGGTGGCGTTCGGAAGCGAAATTTATGATCTTCATATTTTAATGAAAGAAGCTGCAGCAGAAAATCATTAATGACTGCCGTCGCCGCCGTCGCCACCATCTGCTTCTAGTCACTAGCGCTTGCAGATATCGAACAATTTTACGGACATTAATTCTATTTACTGATGGTGAGCTGGTGCCTGCTTGGCCAGCGCATCCGTGCCCATGTGATTCATTAGGTTCGTGGACGTGGTGGCTCCGTTGGCGTAAGTATCGGTTCGGACGTTTTCCTTCGCGCTAATGGAATAGGTACGTGAGCCACGCTCGTCTGCTGGCTCATCGTAAATAATAGCAGCCTGAATGTGTGTTTTGCTTCAGGAGCAAGCTTGGACGCTGCAAAATATTAGATCAATTTGATTGAGCTAATTAGCTGCTGTTGAACGTCCAGGACCTGCATCTATGAGTGATGATTCCACTACTTCAACGCGAAGAAGATCCCCTCGATTCCAAAGCATGTTCTAGCTCTTTTCTGAAGTCCGTACCTGTTACATCTACTGCTGCAGCAGCTTTCAACACGGCAGCTTTTAAAAAGTGACGTTTATTTTTATCAACTCAACTTTTTATCGCCTACACGACCATATCGCACATTGGGTTTTTCGCAACGAATTATTTAATTATTTTTTTGTAAAAAATGCAAACTCAAGTCTTAAATATAAAAAATAAAGTGAATTAGTTCATCCAAAGAAAAATGTATTTTTTTATTTAAACGTTCTTTGAAATGTTTTTTTTTTGTAATTATAAAGAGATAGTACTCGTTGAAACTTAATATACCACGGTAAATAAGTTTTTTTGTTATTTACAACTAAAAGAAGAATTCGCAACCATTCTACGTTTTCTATCAAACAAATAAAAAGTAAACATTAAATTGACCTCCTCCTAACCTAACGTGGCGTTTGACCAAGTGTTCGTGGTTCATGTAAAAACTTGAATGACTTCTCTGCCACCATTCCATGTAGTACAAACACGTAACAGTCTCTCGTTCGCATCTGCAGGCACGGTGGGCCGTCTGGCATTGGCAAGATTTGTCCTTTGACCTGCTCGAAACCTGCAACTCTCCCCGAAAATGGCGTCCAGAAGGAACCGTGCCCGTTGGGTGCGGGTAATCTACTGCCGGCAAAGGAGTGTAATTGTTGTTGGTGGCCAACTGTAAGCAAGCGCGGTTACTCTATGCCCAAACGAACCTGATTCGGTGGAGGACTCTCCAACAAAACAAAAAAGGCAAAATATAAAACACGGACACCCGGGGTAGAACGCCGGCATGGTAGAACATTTCGTTGCGGCCAGCGGGACATGTACCGATGGGTTGTTTCACAAGCGGTTGCTGTCTGTGTGTGTGTGTGTGTGTGTGTTGTGTGTGTATATTCTGTGCCGCCGCAAAGAATCGGATACCGAAGAGCGCAGCACAACACCAGCAAACGAGCAAATGGTTATGCCGCCACGCATACACCCGTAGAGCGTTCCGAGGAGCCGAGGTTCGGTCAGTACACCGCACGACACACCGCCCGAGAGCAGTTCAGACGAGAGCAAGCACGGGTATGGGGCAGGGGCAGGTTCAGGGAGCCACAGTGGACAGCCAACAGACAGACAGCAACTTGCAGCTGAAGTTTCACAAATAATCGAAACGGATGTACTTTGGCCCCGGGAAGTTAATGTTGCGCTCTGGAAATTTATGTTTCGGTGGAACGGCACGACACGCTTCTCAAGGCTCCGGTAGTGCTAGTGCAGTGTGCTGGTGTTGGTGGTGGTAGTGTTAGTAGCAGCGACGGTAACAGTAGCAGCACCAACAGCGAAAGAACAAGTACGCTGTTCTGAGACAATGATTATGAGAGTGTGAAGTGCCCAAACAAAGGAAAGCTCGAGCGTTCGGCGGTGGAAAGGGGACGGAAGAGCGAGCGAGAGCGCAAGAGCGTGCGAGAGCAAACCGGCACCTTCGTCGTCTCACACCTGGTTTCACTAACACACTGAGTGCGGGAGTGCTCCGGGAGTGTGGTGGTGGTGGTGGTGGTGATGATGGCGGGGGCCCCGGAACGCTCAGCAAAACCGTTTAAATCGATATACTCTCATGTATAAAATATACGACCAGTGTGTGTGCTGCCTTGCACGAGCGTTCTATCGATTTTTCTTCACCTGTGCCGTTTGTGTCCGAAAGCGGCTCTCGGTGCCGGTGTCTGCCGGAGTGTGCTAGCTGCCGTGGAAGCAACGTACGCTCCGTGGAGTGGCCGGCTGAAGCAAACCCACTGCGACAGTGACCTCTTGCAGAGACCCCGGGCGCGATAGAGATAGCAGGTGCCCAGCGTATGCGGTAGTGGACGTAACCCTGTTCTGCAGCCAGTACAGCGCGCTTCAGTCGCGTCTGTGCATGTGTTGGAGCTCGGACAGCTGCCCTGCCACGATGCCCGTTTTATCCTCACGCGCAAAAGGGCCTCCGCGCCCCGGAGGCACGTAAGACGAACAGAACAGGCGGGAAGGTGCCCCCTCGAGAAAGGAAGCTGTAAACAACGCTACACTCGTGCCCATTCTTCTCCGGCTCCAACAAGATGCCAAGACGCGCAAGAAGCCGCCAGAGAAAGCGCTTGTCACACGGCTAGCGAACACCGGATTGCAATCCTATTCGCCCCGTCTTTCACCGGTGGAAAGAATAATGTGCGCCAAGGAGTTTAGGTGACCCGATGGTTACGTGCCCTTGTCCCAACCACACTCGTGTGTGTGGGTGTGCGTTGGTTTTTTATTTGTGTGGCTCTGTGTGTAGTGTGCCTTTCACGCGAGCTTGGTAACTTTTGCGTTCGTTATAGAAAGTTTGTGCGGCTTTTGCAAACGCTTCAGAGAGCACGGCCGAATCACGGCCACCCGAGCGGATTCGAATTCCGGCAAGTAGTGGCGGATAAGTTTGCTTCCTTCACCCCCTCCTGCCCTCTTCCCCCTCCCATGAAAGCGTCGGCTATGTGCCGAAGGAGCGTATAAACTATGTCTTGGAAGATTGTATAAAAACGCCAGTTTTTATTTTTTTTATTGATTTCAAGATTTGAAAGAAGACGAAGATGCCATGAGCATTTTTAAAATTGCATGGGAACTTTTTTATTTGAATTTTTTAACGTTTACTACGAAAGAAACTAGCAAAAATTCTAAACCTTTTATGTTTAGAGATGCATAAGGAAATAAAAATTTAATTTTACTGTTTATGTATTTTTTATCTCATTTATTTTCAAGGATATATTCAGAAGAAACGTAAACAAGAAACTGATCTAATTAGATCCACTGTGCACAACGCCGCGAAAAAGCTCGTTGGCTTGAGAGAAAAAAAGCATGAATACCGGAAATTCCGTCACAACTCATATTTCATCCTCCGCGTGATGATGTATGTGCGTGTGTGTACGGAGGTGCACCATATTGGGTTGCAGTTTTACCAACTCCGTACGCAAAGATCCGTCCCGATCCAGCCCAGCGATGGTGTCAGCAAAGTTTGACAGCACGCGAGCACCAAAAACTTCCCTCACGCGTGCACGAAAGCATCCAATTAAAAGGAACGCACGCGGGCCGGCACCAACACATCATGCTCAGCACAAGTAAAGGATCCCTGGCGATCAAATTCGACTTGTGTCTTGGATTGGGTGCGCGCGCGCTCGCGAAACAGATCCCAGAAACATAATTAAACGCCTGCTGGCTGCGTAGTGGCCGCGCACGTTTCGACGCGGTTTCCGTTCGACGGCTAGCGATTTTCGCCCAGCGCCGCTGCTGCAGGAGCGGAAGGCGGCTGAAGTGTGTACCGTATGGTGAGCGCAAAGTTTGCTCGTTTTGAGGTCGGCGTAGTTCGGCAGCACCGGAAGTGTAACGCTTTCAATTACTCACTTATTGCGCCGTCCGTCCGTCCTTTTGACGACGAGCAGAGACCAGCCGCGGGAGCAGCCTCTCCCTGGTGGGGCGTAAATGATGCACTAAACTGAGCTGTCCGAGCACCGGCGAGGGCCATCAAGTCGTTAGCGAGTCATTTTTCTCGTCGCCCACCCTTCCCCCGCTCCTCACCACTCCGGACAGATCCGGAAACGAAGATGGGAAGATGCGAAAAATTGCCCACGATATGGTTTCTCGACGGCTACGCGAGCACTGGTCGGAAAGCACCCCTGTGGCGGTGAAAAATCACTGCCCGAAGCCGGACACGGATCTTCATTGCCAGCAAGGCTCGTGCCAGGATAATGGCATCAAATTTCATATCCCTGCTCCCGGGCGTTGGAGCAGTCGAAGCAACGGAAAGTTTGCCCGACTGGTACGTACAATTATTACTAATTCGGTTACCAGTTACCACTGGTTTTCGGTGAGTTCATCTCGCCACATCCTACCGAACGGGCCTGCTGCTGCTACTGCCAAATGTATTTATTAGCAAAGTTGTTCGAGCACTTCGGCTGTTAGCGTCTTCAGATGGAAATAAACTCTCCGCGAAACTCGTCGGGATGTACCACCGTTACATACATGCTCCATCTAATGCAAAACACACACACACGCGCCCAACGATGGACGGATC
The DNA here is from genome assembly GCA_000473445.2 of Anopheles farauti. Taxonomy (NCBI): domain Eukaryota; kingdom Metazoa; phylum Arthropoda; class Insecta; order Diptera; family Culicidae; genus Anopheles; species Anopheles farauti. The sequence goes on along the minus strand of KI915056.1, from coordinate 751,585 downwards.
TTGGAGCATCAAATCGACTTCTGAAACTTTATCCGGTGCCGCCGAGATTTCGCTAGTTACCATGCTGGTCATTCGATTACTGTCCGATGCATTCGCGGAACAGGATGCGAGACACAAAGTTAACTTTCGATAGGTTCGTTTCGCTCATCAATGAATGTCTGTACTACAGCCGTTAAGCCTTCAATAACGTCTTCAGCGAGATACGATTTTAATGCTTCTTTATGACCAACCGAACGGATTTGCAAACAAATAATAGCATCGTTAACATAGGATCCAAAGAACAGCAGTTCATGAAATATTTTACGAAATTCGATGAATGCAAGTTTTAGATGTTATATATGCTCCTGTGAATTCGAAAACCAGAGTAAATACCAGATCAAAATTGCTGATACTATAAGAAACAAAAGAATCCCGAATGAGAAGGTTTGATCACAATAACCTATATGAACAAAAATTGTAAGCAAAGGTAGATTAATACTTCCAAAGTTACTGTCATTGGTAGTCATATAAAACTAGTAAGTTAGTGTTGCGCAGGGCATGGTGGGTAGATCTACTAGATGAAGAAGAAGCAATAGAAACAAAAATTCCCTTATAAATTGACAGTTAGCTACACCTACTACAGGTTGTTATAGCTTTTAAAAGATGAAAAACTAGTCATCCGAGCCTTCAATGAACATTTCAAAAACATCAACATAGCCGCATCCGTAACGCTGGACTGTCAAATCAGGAATGTGTTCCTACATTTTTTTCTGCCGAACTATTGTACTTTGCTGAACATCACGGTAACTGGCTCTAAGACTTCGACAGTTCGCACCTTCATGGTTTGAGTGTGCCCGTCTCTTCTCGTCAAAGTCGAGAAATTAGCTCGGAGAACTCGCTCTTCCCGCCGACCAGCTCATTTGTCGACGACGCCGAAGCCGTTTGACAAATGCCACCACACTCGACGGCTCAATTCATCTGCTGCTGACTGGGTTTGCAGGCTCGAATCGTGGGATGATCGCACACAACACAAATGGCAACAATTGCTAATTTTCCACCCGGAAGATCCCGCAAGCGGGCAGTCATTTCGAAGAAAAAGAGAGAAAGAGAAAGAGAGTGAGAGAGTGAGAGAGATAAATAAAAAGCCATTGTACCGGGAGATGCACGGGAAACGCAGTAGTTTCTCGTTAGCAAGTCATCCGTTGTCGTCAGGAGTCATCATAGGGTAAGGGTAAGATGACGCTCGGACTTGACGCTCCGGTTGGTATGACAAATTTAATCTTAATGAAACGTGATGGTTGGCTTCGGAATTCCCACGCTTCGAGCCAACGCACGACGCACAACAAAAGTAACCGAGCCGGGGGTGCTAAACATAATTCGGTAATGGTTGAGGCAGGGACAGGCGAACCTTCCATTCAAATCCCACTCGAGAGTGAGTTTCGTTTTCGATGGTGTCTGGAAGTACGGATCTTCTCCTACTCCTCCCAGCTACGACGGAGCGGTTTTTTGTCTCTACAGCAAGTTTTCGATTTTCGATTTGCATAGTGGCTGCCCGGCTAGGTGGCTTAAGAGTGTTCCATGCGCCCTAATCTAAACCATTCGAGTCAAGATCTCGGTGACCGGTTTGAAATGTATCTAAATTAAAGATCTTAATAGAATGTTGAATAATTTTGGTATCGCACATTCATCTCGAACTTCTTCGGTGGCTAGAGAATAGTGACCGTGCAAAAACCGAGCAAAAAAATTGAGATATAAAACGAGGAGTCAATATCTGGCAGGTGCTCTCTCCGAAGACAAGACACTCGAGATTGCACCCGACGAATGATCCCGGGCGGGCTTCAAGTTGTATTAGAGAATTTGCAATCGCAGCAATTACCGCGTCCACCATGGTGCCTCGATCAAAATGTCTTACTGAAATGTTGGAATTTCAAAGTCTAGGAGTTAGCGAAACTGTGGGTGTGATGAAGCTAGCAGACGCATATGTTAACGGCCAACGATACCCAGGAGTTTGGGAGCTGAATTTGCATAATTGCGCTGCCGATTGATCCCTCCGAAACGGAAAACGTGCGTCCTCACCTTACTCCAATTCCATTTCCAGGCTGTTCGTTTTATTTATTGATCTGAAAACTGGACACACAAATACACACAAAAAGCGCTACAGGTCGCTGGGCGCAGTGGACGCAGTCAAACTTTAAATTTTTCTTTGCCGCCCGTGCTTTCTCTCGCCCACCCATCCCCGTCTGGTAATGTCTGCAACGCGTCGGAAGAAAATTTCACCATTTTCGAAACGAATCAAGTAAAAAGCAACACAATAATGACAGAAATTGAGAGAGAAAGCAAGAGAGAGAGGGAGAGAGAGAAAGAGAGAGTGATAGAGAGGGAGAAACACTCACACCCCAGCGGTGGCGGTCTGGGGGAAAGCGCCTGCCAGGATCGATGCACGGCTGAAGGAGCGGCACGTGAAGGGCAAGTAAATTTTTCTTCTCCTCTGTCAACAGCTTGATAACTTAATAGCAGGAATAAAATCATTCCACAAGCGGCACATTGTTGTTTTTTTTTGCCTTTTCCGAGCGAATTTTTTCCGTGCACCGCGTCTGGACCGGTGGTGGGGACTTTTTCCCTCCGCACGTTCGTGTGGACTTTTTGTAGTGGATTTTCACCACGGTTTTCTTTTTCTCTCCCTTTTGTACTTTGTACCTTTCTCATGCTCATTCTATCTTTCTTACTTTTGTTTTGCTTGTTGAGCCTGGAAATCGTTTGCAATTTCGTCAACTTTCCGTACAACGGAGAACTGTTTTTGCTACGTGCGTGTATGTCTGGGTGCTGCTTCTATCAGCACTGTTAGGAATTTTTGGTAATATTGTTTTTCGTGGAAGTTATTTTAAATGCTTGGAGGTTCATGTTTCTTTTTCGTTCTGCTATCATCTGAATGCCTTGTTTCAAAATGCTACGAAAAAAGCTCCATTGAAAACGTCTTAACGATTGCCTATAAATGTAGAAAAGTTGTCAAAATGCTCTATTTATGTATTTTACGTTTTTCGTTGCCTAAACAATTTGTCTCGCGTCAAAGGTCTTTACTATAGTTTTCAACAATTAATGAGTACGAATAAAAAGTTCAAATGAAATCGAAAACAATACATACAATACGTATACAATACATTGGTAGCCATTTTTTACTTAAAAATGGTTATTATTCGTGTTTATCATATCCCGGATTATTTCATTTTGCTCAAAAATCTTAGAACGTTATATTTTTAACAACCTACCAGGCGTCTCCATGTAAGATGAAGTGATAATCAATTCACTCAAGGATAACAACGGAAATTAGCATTAACAGACCATATTTTGTATTGAATTAAACAAACTATCTTCAAAATAATTTGACAAAGCACAGGAAAAGCTACGATTGTGTCTGGATGTTTTGTACGATACTCTTTAACATTTGCAGTGCTGTGTCAGCAAAATTTTGGTGTTGGACTTTGCTATCAAGGAGAGCTGTATTCTCTGTTTCTCATCAATTCTTAGTTTAGTTAATAAGTATACGAGAAGAAATCCAAAACTTGAGCCATTGCCAGTGGACCCGTAGTAAAATTCATGTAATAAGGATTTTATTTTGATTTGCGACCAACACTGAAAGTGTAGAGGAATCATAAAGTCTGCTAAATTTATTTTCTTTCAACTTTACTTACTTTGGTAACTTTATTCTTATATAAATTATATGAATTTTAAATCTCACGTTGAAACTAAAATGGTAGCATTTATTTCTGATAATTAACGTTTATTCAATCTTTAACCATGGATGTGTTCCCCAAATTTCAGCAAATTTGAAGCTCTCACAATTTCAAAAGCTTCCGCCCTGCTGAGAACAGAGTACAATGTGGCATTAAGAATAAAAATAATAATTTTCACAGACAGTTTTTCAAGACCTTCAATCACCATGAAGAATTGAAAAATCACCATGGTATCCTCTTGCCTGCTGGAGAGATATTTCATTAAATTACCAGGCGTCTCCATTCGGACACGCTTGAAATTTTTACCCTACCTTGACAACTATAATTGCTAGCTGCAGCTTTACTGATGTTAATTTAGATACTGATTTTAGTATAACTTTGTTTTACAGAGGTGTTCATCATAAACTCAGTGTCTAATTCGGAAAACAACCTCTGAGTATAAGCTATTTTTCTTGTTTAAATTAGTAATAATTATTTAAACTTTTTTTACTCTTTTCTTTTTAAGAGCTGGCCCAATGTCTGTGTTTTTTGGAAACACGCGGGCTACAGCAACACAATGGCCAAGTGACCATTGTTATTCAAATGTAATTTTAACAACGCAATTTTTTTCGCTCAAACTTGTTCCAGCTCCCCCTTTAGGGTTTTTTTTGTTGCTGTTGTAATGGTGCGGCAGGTTTTACTCGGGGGTATAGGGCAGCGGATTTCCTTCCAGGAATTTTATTTTTTTTAAATCCCCCCCCCCCACCGCCCCCAATTTCCCTTCGGAGTGTGTGAAATGGAACGGAATTACATGTTGCGGCACGTTACGTGTTCGATTTCAATAAGCGGGTATCCTTTACCGATAATACGTTCTTGATGTTTCTCTCACTTTCTCTTTTTTCCTCTCTCCTTCTCTCTGTTTCTCATTTTAGACGTTCCGGGATTTGGTGAAAATATGTGTGAGAATGTTGCACGAAGTAGGCTTGCTTTGGAACGGATGGGCTCACTTCCGGTGAGCTAGCCCACCGGAAGGATTCTCCAATGGCGTATATGCGCGTGTGTGTGTTAATTCGCACCACGTGGCGTGTCCGTGATAAATGGTGTTTTGCCTCTATACCTTTCGCTTCACCTCTAAAACCGCCCGGGCGATTTTCCAGAACGAAGCCTTTCCGGTACCGAGCGGCTGCAAAACCGGAACCATCCGACCTGAGCCGTGGAATCATGCACTCTCCGAGGCTCACGTGAGAGAAATTAATTTATTTTTGTGAAACCTCGAACGCTTCAAACGCTCCGACACGCTTTTCCCCCCGGGCTGAACAGAGAGCAGGATGAAAAAGTGCTCGGTGGCGGCTGCCTAGGTTTACGCCGCCTAGGAGGACGAGCGATGGAATTAGGCTTCACTTCTGACGCCGGAAAGCGGCCCCGAAAAAGCGCTGCCGGGTGTAAATAAATAAAAATCCCACCCGAAACCGTTTTCCTCCCGCGCGGATCGATTTCTTCGGCAGAGCAGCGGAAAGGAAACAAAACGCAAAAACAAACAAAAAAACCCATCCTGCTCCGTGTCATCGCGCATTGCGTCAGTCAGCAAGTCAGCTCTAGCGCGAGAGAAAATCTTATCCACCCACTGCTGGCCTCGGATGCAGATGCAGAGAAAGAGCAACAACAACAGCACACACACCCACACGTACAAAAAAAGAAACCATATTCAAATTTTATCCATTAAAAGATTAGTCGGTGAAACTTATTCTGATCGGCTTATGTAAATTTTTTACGCTTCCATTATCGCTGATCCACGTGACGGTTTTCCAATTTCTCGCTTTGGTGCCTCCCGTCTCGAACGACGCGGGGCAGTGGGGCTTCGGGGCAGTCGGCGGAAGGGAAATCCTTCCTTTCCCGTCCCCGTTTGTGACCGATGTGTGCTGGCAGCCTTTATGGAAGGGGGCGGGGGAGCGAAGGTGTGAGCATCGGAGCCGTGAAACGAACGGGAAGGATGCATACGAGCATGTGATGTAAAATAAGCAGAAGAAGTGAAAGAAGGATTCAAGCATATGGTTGGGATGGTCAAGGTAGGTGATTTTTTTCTTCTGCTGCAACATTGATAGGGTAAGGGTCGCAAGACGCTTGAGCATTCATTTAAAAAAAAACGATGCTCCAACCTGAAATATTGATGTTTCCAGTGGTTAAATGAAGTGCAGGCTGTTTTTTTTCATATATTTGTAAATATTTGTGAATTTGAGTTTGAAAAAAATCGTTCAAAAATCTTAATTTTTTTTATTTACGAAACCGGTTTCTATTGTCTTGATTGTTTTGTATGATTTTTTATTATTTTGAACAATTCAAAAAAGAAATGAATTGTAACCCGGTCGTTGTTTGAAAATGGTATTTTTTCTTTTTTTATTCTTGATCTAAAAGTACCATGTTATTATTGTGTGTTTAAAGAATATCTTTATCATTTGAAGAACATTGTACAATTAACATGATAGCGATATTTCTAACTTACTTATAGCAATGCATTATTCGTTTACCTTATATAAATAATAATTAATTACCTTATATAAATAATTAATAATTAAGCAATAAATATTTGTATTATCGCGTATGAGTGATTTGAAATTGTTTGAACCCTGTAGGAAAGCCCTATTAAATGCATAACAGCCTGAATTTTTGTTTTATTTTACTTTTATTGCTCACACTGTACCCAACATTGACAACTGAGGTTGACGAACCAGTGCTTTCTTATTTGTTTTATGGTGCGTGTGTATATGTGAGCACATTTTCAACCCCACACGTATGGGAAATAGGGAAAGGAAGAGAGGACTAACAGAGATAGAAAATGGTTCGATTTCTGTTCCTTTCTGGCATACAAAAATGACCGAAAATACTACGAGTTTGATATGGAAGTGCAAAAAGCAGCGTATAAAAATTTCAAAACTGACGCAACACCTCCTGCCATCTACACCGTCATCCTCCGCGAGCGGAAAGGATGTGTGTGTGTGTGTGTGTGTGTGTGTGTGTGTGTGTGTGTGTGTGTGTGTGTGTGTGTGTGTGTGTGTTGGCATTTCCGGTCCCATCCCGAGGCAAAACGCGTCGTGCCGCGAGGTGTCTCGCTCTCGGTAAAAAAGCCTTTTCGCGTGCCGCCTCGTTTACTTTCGGGCCTGCTCGCATCCTTTCGGGCTCGCCGTTAATTTCAGTTATTTTTTTCGACTATACTTTGAATCCACTGAATGGGAAGTGAAACGTTTGTGAGCGGCCTCTTTTTTTTGAAGCGAGTGTGGGCCCGTTCGATGCAAAATGTGGCGGTGGCCAGCGACTAAAATTAAGCCGTGCGCGGGCGTGCGAGCGAGCCCAAAATAACAGCGTGAAATTTGATTGTCACGGATGGGCCAACTGCACGGAAAGTAATTTAAAGTAAAGCTGTGAATATAGTGCAGCCTCGAAGAGCATACGATGCTTTGCGGAAAATCACGCGGGACAGGCCAAAATCGCTCCGGAGGCAAAAAGGCAATTAGTTCCATGTGGATAGTGGACGTGTCCATTTTTGACTCTCGTCTGGCCGCTACGGAAGGGATGCAACGGAAGGATGCTTGGGTCGTAGTAATTGGCGAAGTAGCAAGAGTATAATGTGTTTTTTAAGCACAAAAAAGAGCAACCAAAGATACGCCTTAAGGAACGAAATTTTCCATCAGAAACTTTCGAATTTGATTTTTTTTTCAATAAAGCGCACTGAATACCTAACAATGAGTGGATCCAAATAGATCTAGTAGAGGTGTTTTTGTAAAACAAAGATATTAATTAAAATTAAATTCGCAAAATTAGTTAGAAAACATTTGAGAACATTTTTTGCAACTTTATTATTTTGTAACATACAAACTATTATTACTTGGATTTTGCTATCAAAACATATTCTGATTGTGTTTCTGCGCACAATCTTAACCATTTTGCTATCTTTAAAACGTGTACAGTTTTTTTGCATTATGTTTTATTAAAGACGAAAAAATTGCCTTAATAATTAAAAGAGACAGAATTTCTTTATAAAAATAATTTTATAAATTTGTTTTACTTTGAGAAATTCTCCTTCAAACAAAAAGTAATTCCACGAAATTAGCTCTTTCGTTTAACATGATTCTCGCTTTTGAGTTTTTGAAAAAAAAAAACTTGGGAAGTCTGGGTAAATAAAAAACCCCTTTCTCAGAATCACCCTTTTACCACCGTAGATATTGGCCTTCCTTTTGCTTCCTTCCTGTTCTGCCTTACGAGCCCTGAGTGCATCGCAATGGGTTAAATATTAAATGGCGAAGAAATTGCGTCCGTGAGCGAGCGTCAGCAGGCAAAAAAACCGAAACAAAACAAAACAGCGAGAGACAAATAAACGGCACATGCTTAATTAAAACCGAGCAGGCGAAATCGATGAACAGAACGCTAATCATGGCACGTGTATACACACACAGCCAGACACAAACACACCCGCTAAATGATTCACTAGAACGATGCTGACCTGGCACACATTTGGCCCCCGGTCGGAATTTCTTTGCGCCCGGAAAATCGGAAGTAATTCGATTAACGCTCCTTCTCGCGCTCGAATTAATCTAGTTCTGGCGCGCCACCCGACCGCACAATCGTTCTGCAATCTGCATCCAGGTTTGGTGTATTGGTGGGTGTGTGTGTGCGCATTCTTGTCTTCCATACACCGGGGTTCTTTCCAGCCGAGAGTGAGTGTTGCTCCCGCTGCTCGGTTGGGTGTGGAAGAGCGAATTAATTATTAATAATTAAAGTAAAATTAATAGCTTCACATCGTTCGCTAAGGTGCGTTTGCCCGGTAGGCGGGAATTCTCTTTGAGAAAAAAACCCAACTCCACCAACTCCGACGGTCGGTTGGAAAATTCCGAAAATTATCCTCACCGAGGCACGTGAAGCAAATCGAAAATCCACCAAAGTAAAAATCGTCTCACGTTTACCACAAACTTTCCTTTTTCCCTCTAAAAAAACATACAAACGCACCCACACCCACACACACACACTGGTTCAAAGATAGAGCGAAATCCTGCTCATACCCTTCACAAAATCCTCTCCCTCCTTCAGTGCCCTCCTCCGCTCCCACCGGTGTGAGAAAATCGATCGATTCTCGTCAGCTTTGTTTGATTGATTAGTTCGCTGGCTGTTTGGCACTTTGGCAAACATTTATAAATCGAGCGGAAAACCCGTCCTGAGCCCGAGGGCCCGAGGTGGTGAGATGGGGCGTGGAAAATATAATACAGCAGGAGAAAGAGAGAAAGAGAGAGAGAGAGAGAGAAAGAGAGAGTAGGAAAATATCTCAACAAGACGGCAGCAGTCAAATATGCGACTGCACTTTGCGCCAGGCGACGGGACGCCGGCAAACGGTGCAAACGGTGCCCGAGATTTTCGTAAGTAATGACTTGCATGGAATAGCTTTATCACCGAGCGCGAAACCCCCCCGCCCACCATTTCCCACCGCAAACACTAACGACGATCCACGTTTGACAGGCGTTTGACTTCTTCTGCAACGAACGCGCTTGTGGCTGCATTTCTGAGGAAGGAAAAAAAAATAAACTAACGGCGCAGAACGGCGAACGGGAGAACTTTTTCTAATTGAACTACACTGCGGTCGTTGCCTCTATCTCTCTCTCTCTCTCCCTCCCTCTCTTTCTCGCCCTTTCTCTGATATACGATCAGACACTATCTCTCTTTCTCTCTTCTTTTACCTCATGAAAAAGACAGGAGTACCTGAGTTGTCCCGCTAGCAGTTTGCAAGAAAACTTATTTATTTCAATCACCTGGAAAAATCATCCGAATCGCCTGTAGAGTTCACTTCACAACGAAGGAAAACGAGATAAACTTCGGTAGCGCGAATTTTGTTATGCGCACAAAATGGGCATGTATATGGATGTGTGTGGTTACGAGAATGTTTTAACAACAAGTAATACAAATTTAGCTAACATAGTTGAATTTTTTGGCTTGATCGAAGTGAATTCGATCGTGAAAAAACATTAGTACACTGGCTTAATCATTAAAATTACCGTATATAGTTTATCGAAAATGAAACTGTAATAAACATGACAATCGATAGAAAGTAAATGCGTAAATCCAATATAAATATTAAATTGGATAATTATATGCATGCTTACAAATTTTTTACAAAACAAAACAAAGGCATCTAAAAAAGGGCTTGAATGGTGTATTAACTTTTTATGATTAATTAAATCCCTATTTTTATGTTGTTTGAAATCAAATCAAAATAATTGATTTATAATTATTTTTATTTATATTCTAATATGCCTTGTTTAATTTTAAGTACGGTATGGTAACCTTAAGCAGTTTATTTATCATGTTTGTTTTCTTGTAATGCAGACAAAATAGCATTTCGAAACATGTATTAAAATAAAACCGAATGAATAAAAAATGTCTAGTTTTATAGGTTTTCAGGGAGTGACAAAAATAAGGTAAAATACTTTTTTAATAGACGAATGAAAGTTTTATATAAAATGCGGATCTTTCTTTATCGTAATTCGTTTTGAATGACTAAAACTCGCAGTTGGATGAAAACATTTTATATGTGTACAAGGGAAAACTAAATTTTTTGTGAAAACAGTGCTTCTAAATTTACAGCGATGGGATTTGAACTCAAGATGCGATGAGTGGAAGGCACGCGCTCGTACCATTAACAGTGCGTGGTTGTACTAAAGTGGGGCACGCTAGAACTGCATCATACTAAACCCGATCCTGGCCGAATGGATAAAGTTTCAGTAAACGTCCTGCACGAAAACGACGACTCGTGACCTACATCCTTTGCGAGCGCACACACCCGAAAGGATAATGCCATTAGGCAAGGCATCGGTTAGCGCGGGAAAGAGTCGTCCCGTCGAACGATGATTAGTGTCTCACGTACGCATAACTTTAGTGTAGCGTACACACAAACAAACGCAAACGTACACACATGTATATAAACAGAAGCGCAAAAGATCGGGACACACATCCCGTTTGCCATTAAAACGGTGGTAAGGAAGCACGCGCTCGTCCTGCTGCGGGTGAAAGTTTTGCGCTGCGAAAAAGCATCTCGTTTAGCCTAATGGGGACGGGGACGAAAGGGGACATAAAAAAATCCCCCCGAAAAAAGCCTTGCTCTCCCGGCTTGGGCTGGGGACGATGGGCAGAAGGAACCATTTAACAACCAGATAGGCCGTCAGAGTCGTCCGGTTTGCTTTTTGTTTTGCTGTTTTTGGTTTTAGTTCCCTTTCCGTTGGCGCATTTTTGTGTGTTTTGTTGTTGTTGTTGTTGTTGTTGTTGTAGGAGCCATATGCCCCACTCCCAAAAACAAAATAAAAAAATGAAAGTCACGGCCGCGTGCGCCCGGCCTCCATCAGACGTTTTTATTATTACTTTTTTTTTGAGAATGGCATCGGGAAGGGTGAGGGGCTTTTTGTTTTCCGGTTTGCGTTGTTCCAGCCATCCACTCAGCGGCCTCGCCGCGCCTGATGGAGGTTTTATTTTTATTTTATTTTTATACACGCCATTCTGAACGCACCAAAAACAAAAAAAAACACAGTAACGAAAAGAAAACTCCTTCCCACCTCCCCCCCCCCCCCCCCCCTTCCACGCCTTGAAACGGCTTCACACTTTCACCGTATTTTCGGCATATTTAATGCGTTTCATGCGCTTCCTACAGCCGCCGCCATCGCTGGTTTTGCTACAGGCGTCGTTACACCGCGTTAGCTCCAGAGGTTTATGTTTGGCAGCCTTTTCGCCTTTTTGCCCTTCTCCGGGAGAAGAAAAAAAAAACGCGAGTGCGGAGTGCGGAGATGCATTTCCAGCGGTGGCCCGGAATGAAATGAAACACGTGTAAATATGTATCTTTTTGATTCCTGTCTGCTTTCGGTTGCGCCCCTCCCGGGGAAGGTATCTTTTTGCCAGCACGGGAAAAAGGGATCGGACTAACTCGACTTCCCCTTTTGGGCTCCGAACGGGCGATCCTTTGCGCTAAATTAACGCACGAATTTCCTGCCGCAAAACGGACGCGTTAAGAGGCGTGTAACGGTGAGGTGAGAGCTAGGGTGGCGGACTTAGGAAGCGGACCGAGCCGGGAGAACACTTTACAACTCGGGACAAAAATTAAGATGTGTTTTTTTTCACGTCTTGGCTGCTGGAACGCCATTTGTGCATTAAATATTCATGGTGTTTGTGTGTCGATTTTTACGGAAGCGAAAACTATGACGAACCATCATCCGGCTGAAGCTGACTTTGTGTGTGTAATTTGCTAGCTAGATCATATCCTAAGTACGGCTTGTGGCCGTCAGGCAGAAGTATTTGCTTCCTACACCCGACTCTGGTGCGAAGCTGGGTATTTGTTTTGGTATTTCGTTTAAGATTACGTTTCTACCTTTTTCGCACCGCGGCCTACACAGGCATCGCAGGAAGTACCGTGCGCACTTAAATATTTATCGATGGAGAATATTAGCAACACGCACCGAACCACTCTACCGGACTTCACCTGAACCATCTTTATAAAGACATCTCGACGTTTGGTAAGATGCCTAATGAGGATGCCTGAACAAAAAAAACTGGCGAACTAGTCAATCCCGGTGTGGCACAAACTCCAATAAACGTCACAACTCCTAACGCACCGTAAACTTTTCCGACCGATGCCCAAGGATGGGGTGGGCTGAAAAATACGCCCCATTTTCAATCAATCGCTGGAATATTCCCGACCGACGCCCGAAAACCGACAAAACGTCGAACCGCATTTGGTTGTTGTTTTTGTTTCACGCCGGATGAGTGACAGCTCAAGATTTCAATAGGAAGTTTGCGCCATGTTCTTTTTTCGGTTGCTTTCGGTAAATAAACGGCTCATCTCCACTATCAGCGTGAGAGTGTATGTGTGATTTCAGAAGTTTCAATGCGAGTTTCGGATAGGAAGAACCGAAGATACTGGGATGGGATCAGAACACACCCCAATCGAAGACAGATCCACATTCTCGGTTTCCTCCCGCACGAATGTAGATAATGAGTAGGAATAAAATTATCATTAATTAATGTTAATAAACGCGCTCGTTTGTAGGGCACCGTAGTCCGGCTGGGCTTCCCTTTCTGCTCATGTTTTGGCTGCTTTATCACTAGCACACAATTTCCGTTCTTGAACATAGATGGAGATAAAAAAAATACTACAAAAACAAAACCCGAGGCACACCAACAACAGCAAAACCTACCGCGCAATCGGTGATTATACGTATCGTTGGGAATTTTTCTCGATTCCAGCGCCAGGCACATTGCTCGCCCCGGACTGGGCAGACTTTGTTTTTATAAGTCTGCTTTTTTCTGTCGTCTGTCGGTCTTTTGTGTGTCATCGTGGCGATTTTTTTCCTCTGCCTTCCTATGATTTTTTACTACAGTGATCACACTCATGCTATGTCCATCCATCATTTGGACGAAAATATTATTTTAAATAAATCTTTTTGATGCTTAAATTTTCACAACGGGTGCAGGATATAATAAAATGCTTTCTTTTTATTATTTATTATACTATTATACTATTATTATTTATTATTTATTATACTATGAAAAAAACACCGTCCCAATCCTAGAATCCTAAGTCAAAAGGTATTGAAGATCAACTAAATGAACTACTAAATGAAATGAACTGAACAAAATGAGTAAAAATCATTTAAATATTTTTATATCGAAATAAACATATAAAAATTAAAAAATCGAAGTAAAGTATAAGATTCTTCGTAAATTAAAAGTGAGAAGGAAATAATAAGAAATGATAACAATTGTCTTGGTCTTGAATTCCGCGTTGAAACACTGAAGGACGATAATAATTATGTCTCGTCAATGCGTCCAATCGGTGACTTAATTATAAGCATGGTTGGATCAATTTATTGCCTATACTTCATCTTATCGATTCCCAAAATGGAGATTATGTTAAAAATGTATTTGAGCAATATAAAAAAGAACCTAGAATAGCATATTTGTTTCAAAACGTTATTGTATCAATACAACAAGGCTTCAATTGTAGAGATAAAAATACCCTAAATACTAACGAATAAGTAGATATGGACATTAGTAGATGAAATTGTATCTTTGCCATGAGCTAATGGAGAAAAAACTTTTTTCGAAAAAAATCGCCTAAAATAGCTCGTGTGTAGGTATCTCAACGGCAACCACTGTATCCTCCAAATAATACACGTCTTCCATGCCACCGACCAGCTGCATGGGTCGTGCTCCACTTCATCGTTTTCCTGGCGTGAATCTATTTTGGTGTGGTTTTTGCTCATTTCGACCGAAACTTCATCGCTTCATTGCGCCCAGCGGAGGAAGAAGACGAAACAAAACAGAGGCAAACTAGCGCAGAAAAGACGCACACTAAGACGGTTGGCACTGGGGAGTCTCATTTTCCAGTGGGATGCATCCGAAATTCGTTGTCACAGCCGCCCGGTATGCCGGGTGGATGAGAGGGAGGGCAGGGAGGGGGGAGG